>APFE030969136.1:161388-249745 GCA_000404065.3 Pinus taeda
GAGTCAATCAACCATGCCTCATGATTTACATGTGTACTTGAAGAAGCCAAGTACACATCCCCACCTTCATCTGAGGTGGTTTTTGCCTCTGTAGAAGGAGCATCATCAGATCCCTTGCCTTTGTCAGGAGTTTTAGATTGATAGTCCCTTTTGTAGTGCCCTTCCTTTCCACATTTCCAACACACCATGTTTACAGGTTTTCCTAGAGATTTAGATCTCCCACTCGATGACTTATTTTTGTTTCTGTTCTGGGACAATCCTCATACAGACAAGGCATCACCATTCTGGCTCTCCATATTTTTCCATCTCATCTCCTCTGTCAACAAGGATGAGATTATTTCATCAAACCGCAAAGTGGTTTCATTGCTACCTATTGCAATAGCTAGACTATCCCACGAATATGGTAGAGAACACAACAGACTGATGCAATTATCTTCATCTGAAATTTTAATATCAATAGATGATAATTGACTTACCACAATATTAAATGCATTCAGATGCTCTGTCACCAAGTCTCCATGTTTCATCCTCAGGTTATACAACTTTTTCCACATGAACAGTTTATTCGCTAGAGACTTAGATTAGTACAAAGTCCCTAACTTGTCCCACAAAGCCTTCACCGTAGCTTCCCTTGATACATTCGGCAATACTGAATCTAAGACACACAATCATATTGTGCTCTTTGCCTTCTGATCCAACTTCTTCCATTCTTCATCGGAAACTCCTGTTGGTTTAGTACCCAGATCTACTGTGATCCACTGATCTTTATCCACGAACAAATCCTCCATATTGAGTTTTCACAACTAAAAACTTTGACCATTAAATTTCTCGATCTCTATATTTCCACTGCTCACCATCTTCTTTCACCACCAGAATCGATCTTGCAAATTTCCCACTGAATAGGCTCTACCATAGGCCTAAGCAAAACCCCTCAACAACAAAGGCATCCCCTTGAAGCCAAAAAATGCTCTGATACCAAATGTAGGTTCTAACCCTGTATAGAAATTACCTGCATACGAATTCTAAAACACAAAAAATAAACAATGCGAGAGAATAGCACATAAAACACATATACACAGATATTTTCCCTGGATCCCAAAACCAGGACTACCAGCTTGATTTTTCATTATGTTCCTTTCAATGTTATAATACATATTTATGCATGCCAAAGCATCCAATACCATGGACTGAAAACCATCACGTCCAATACCATGGACCAAAAACCATCATGTCCAAAAACATGTGTGAAAATCATGCACAAAACCATAGGTGGGTCCGCCCATCCTAACATCCTAGAACCCATAAAGTGGGGTTACGGGTACTCTTCAAACCCCCTGTGACCTCCCCCCCCCCTCTAACCCCCGGTTAAGTACATGGGCTAGTTGTGGAAAAATATAACACAACCCAACAAGATGCAATTTTTTTGCAGGCTGTTTTGCTGGGTAGAAAGACGTCAGAAGAGAAGAGAAGCATAATGAGGGAAATTTTCCTCAGTAGACTTCCCACCGAGAAGTTCGTTCTCTTATTGGTTGAGCAACAGGAATAAGAAGCAGAGTGGAGTCTTTTGATATATTTTCGTGGTAGAGATGGCAACGAGTGGCTTAAGGGATCAATATAGATTTGACGAAGCATCCAACTACATCATCTGGAAGGCAAGAATATCATTCCTTTTAGATGAGCACACTCTTAAGACCTATGTCGACATCGTGGTGGCTGAGTCTACAGATCCAGATCGGATGAAGAAGTACAAGAAAGAAATGGCAAGGTAAAGAGAATGATCCTTGGTGGAGTGAAGGATCATGTGGTCTATCACATCACTAGCAGAGGGACTTCTAAGGAGATGTGGGATATGTTGTCTACGTTGTATTAGGGATCTTCAAAGTAGCAGAAGATGTACTTAGAGAAGAAGATGAGATCTACTCAAATGCATAAGGGGGAGTGCATAGATCCATTCCTCATGAAGATTGAGGAGACCCGAGATGAGTTATTAGCTATGGGGTATACACCTCAAGATTTCAAGTTGGTTAGATTGGCCCTCAGTTCTATCTCAGATGAGTGGCAAGTCTTTGTCTAGAGTATTCTGGGCAGGGTGACTTTGTCGAATTAGGATGAGATGTGGGCAGATATTAAGCAAGAGGATCTGAGGAGAGATATAGTCAAGTGTAAGCTTGATTGAAGCAACAGAAGTGGGTTACAAACCAAGGAGGAGGAGGAGAATGTAGCCCTTAGATCAAAGGGGCAGTAAGAGTAGCAGAGACGTAAGAAGGGTGTCTCGAAGATAAAATGCTTCAGGTGTGGTGAAATGGGTCCTTACACAACATGATGTCCTCTTAGAAAGAAGGACAAAGATGAGAAGCATGATCTAAAGGTTGCACCCGTGAATATAGAGGAGGAGGAGTTTTCCATGAAAGTTGAGATACCCCCAGGAGGGAGGTGGGATGATTTGGAGTTTTAGTTCGAAGGAGATACATATGGGCAAGTTCCTTGAGGAGACCACCTCTTGGATCCTTACCTTGCTACGGGAGCCCAATTTTGTGGTAGAAGGATGGGCTAGTGACAGATGGTGCTAAGGAGTGTGAGAGAGATAGCTGTAGTGGCTAGGAGCACCAGAGACTGAACAACTCAGAGCAGAGTTGGCAATAGTGTGGATGGCATATAGCAGAGGTCAACAAAAACGCAGATAATTCAGAGGGTTAACACAGAGACTAGCAGTAGTCAGGTTCCAACATTCACATGGTATCATATTGAACACAGTTAGTTTAGTAATTTGATATGTTTTTCCATTGATGATGCAATAGCATCAATAGTTTGCAGTGCCGAGGAAGTTGGTAGTGGCAGTGCAAGCAGTATCACGGATGCAAAATTTCAGAGGGAGTTGCAGTACGGATGTAGTGTTGACAGTGGCAGGGTCAACAATAGTACAAATGCAACATTTGTACAGTGGTTGGTGGACAACATATCAGACATGAAAAGCGCAGATGGAGATGTTACAGAACATGGTGATACTTCAACATGATGCATTGTTAGAGCACATTCCTCGCTAAGAGGGAGTAATGATTTCTGGTAGCATCGAACGTGCTCTAAGTGTAAAACTTTGCAAGGAGGCTTGGGAACATGTATTCCAAAGAATCCATAAAGAGTTGTGGGAAATTCCACCAAGAAACAATTTTATTAAAATAATTAATTATTTTTAATGGGACCCTAAGTCTAAAATTAGTAAATTAAAATAATTAATGGGCATTAATCTAAATTGTGGGTGTAACTTCTAGAAGAAGAAGAGGATCAAGCATAAATTATCTTAACTATTGATTATCTTATAATATGGGCTATTGAATGTGAACAAGGAGATTATTTAAGGAGGCCTAAGTGTCATTTGGAAAGACACGCAAAGTGATTTCAGAAGTTTGATTTTCTGAAGCAGAATAGCCGCCAGGAGAATATCGATAGTGAGCTCATTGTTATAGACATTTTTGGGTACTTCAAACCCAATAAAAAATGTCCATAAAATGAGGGCTCTTAAGTCCCTAAAAGGGTTGCTTCACTGCCTAAAGGAACAAGGTCAACTGATTACATCATCTCCCAGAAGTTATCCACTAAAAACTGCTCATAAATGGTCAAAATTGGACCATACTGAAAGCTCCATCCAGGGGGTGCGATGCATATCACCTTCCCAATGTACAGGGTCCGATGCATACTATTGCTCCTCTGTAGGGTGCGATGGTCGGGAATGGACAAATGGTAGGGACCAAAATGCGAGGTGGAAGATCATGGAATCTTCCAGAAGCTTCCCCTCTGACACTTGCCACTCCATTTTTTACCAGGGATGAGTAAGAGATCATCATTCTCCAAGTGGAAGCAGGAACTATCAGAGAGAAGACACTAATTAAGATCCCAAAAGATGACTCACCTCTCTGTAATCATCTATATATGGATCCCTCATCACAGAGATCCGGAGGCTAGAATTTTGTAATGTATAGAGAAGTGCTGTCAGTATTCTTGTGTACATTCACATCGTTGGGTGATTTTGCTTAGCTTGAGGTGAAAGAAGGGCTTCTTAGCTGGAGGATGATGCTGGGTCAGAGTTGCTCATGGTTGTAATCCTCTTGCTACTTTTATCTGAATAAATCTATTCTTGTTTCCTTCCATATCCTGGTGTACTTGTTTATATATGCTTGTATATGGTTAATGTACATCTAATCCTACATTATTTGTGAATTTAGATCCTTGTTTCTTGCATAGTAGTATGTTGCTGTGATTCTATAGGTCCCTTTTGAAGCTGAGCAGACAAAGAGTGAGCAGCAAAACTCTATAAATAAGGAGAGGGAATCGAGTGCAAGACTCAGGTTGGCCTTCTTGGTTCTCCTCTCATCTATTTTCATAAAAGGAATCAAAAATAGACTTTGATTGTTTGTTTCTAAGATAGCCACACATCTTAGTGGGAATAGTAGCATCCGTGTGGACACTATTCCCGTATAACAAAATGGCTACTCCGTTGGGGATCGACTAGATTACTTGTTAGCCTATCTATCCTTGTTTCTTTTATAAACATACAGACTGAGCCTGAAGTCAAGCCAGCTAGCCTTCGAACTGCATTTGTCATACAAATGAAAAGTAGATCAATGTTGCTTCAGTCAATCCACAGGTTTTTGTTTATAAATTAAACAATATATCTGCAAGCAATCTGATTGCCCTAAGTAGTGGCTTCAGTAACCTCTAAAATCCCCCCTGTGTTTTTACATACATTGATCAATACTTATTCAGCTTAAACACCTGAACTAAATTGCAAACTATGAGTGAAGTCTCATTCAGAGTCTCACAATGTAACCATCACACCCTGCCTTCAAGGCAGCCTGTATGCATCGCACTTTCCGAATGGAGTAACTGCGCTGCATACTGAGTTCACTATGTAACATGTGCGATGGTTAGGGAGGACTGATTTTACCCTCCGACTGTGGATTTTTCTCACTGTTTTCAATCTTATTCAAGAGATTTTGCTGTCTGTAATCAGTGTTCTCCTGTGAATACTCCCTTCTCTTGCATTATTCCACCTCCTTAGTGCAAAGAACTATAAACATTTTTTTATGTATTGTGCGTCGTTTTAGTTCTCTTTTGCAAAAAGTAACATAGTCAAACTGTCGTCTCTAGATCTGAAAGTGTCATAGCTGTCATTTTCAGTTTTAGAAAGCAATCCCATTGTTTTAAATAGTTGATTATATGGTTATCATTGCATAAGATTTGATTTACTAGTTTTAAAGTGTCGAAAAGCAATTTCCATTTCAAAATCGCAAAGTGTCTCTCTTGTTTTCACTTTGATT
Source organism: Pinus taeda (assembly GCA_000404065.3). Taxonomy (NCBI): domain Eukaryota; kingdom Viridiplantae; phylum Streptophyta; class Pinopsida; order Pinales; family Pinaceae; genus Pinus; species Pinus taeda. The sequence continues at coordinate 166,704 of APFE030969136.1, forward strand.
TGAAAAAGAATTTTGTTGAGTACAGTCGCTTTAAAAGTATTTCAGTTTTGCACATAGTTTTCTTAGTGTCATTTACACATTAAGGGAACTGAAAACCAATACATGCATGTTCATTTTCATCTTGAATGCTTGGCTTGATTTAGGATTGTGCATATTAGCGTGTGCTCTGTGCTCTGTGAAGAAAATATGCTTGACTTTCTTCCCCTTAGTAGCTAGGATTTTCATTGCTGAAAGAAGATAAAACATCTATTTATCATCTTAGACTACATTTAGGAATTATACATACATCACATGGTGAACCTGAAAGGCAAACTGCGAAGCAAGATCAACTTAAAATAAATCTCAATGAATCTAACAACGCTTTGGAACTTAACGCAACATCTACAGGTCTAGGCTAGAGACGTATTCCAGCGTCGTAAAGCCTGGTAACTGTTGCTTTCAGTGCTGGTTGAGTGATTCCTCCACTCTGAGATGATAAGTTCTAGTTCGGACTTGTGCTCCCACGTACCATCGTGTATATATTGGGAGACCACTATAGGCTGCATCCTTTATCCTTAGGAAGCTGTGTCTGCCGCCCTATCAATGGTAATGCACCAAACACAGCATTCGGGAAGACTAACTGCCGTACTGTAAAATGTATTCTGTAGTTTTACGATTGGTTTGGTAATCCTCTCTGCCTAGATCTCCAGAGAAGTCCATTTTTCTCCTTTTCAGACTCCTTAACAGAAAAGGTCCTCTAAGCGCTTGTCACTTCAAGCTCAATAAAAATTGAAGGCGACTAGAGTCATCTTTTGTTTTTTCTCGACTCTTTAAAATTGAAAAAGCAAGTTGTGTCCAAGTGTCTAAAAATTTATTTTAAATCGGAATAACGTCACGAATTCCCTCGTTGATCTTCAGGTTGAGAAAATGGAGTCTACCAACCAAGGATTTCCCCGTGAAGGAAATCCTAGTCCCTTCCTATCTTGGGGAGATGTTGGTCCACCCCGTATGGCCACTTTGTCACTTCCAGGATTGACAATTGGCTTTCCAGTCTGGCTCTTCTCTACCTCTATCATTCAGAATCCCACGATTCCTGAACAGTCTAACCAACAACTAGACGACACTAGAGTTGCTTCCAAACCTTCTACTTCATCTGATTCTCCTTCTCCTCCTTCCTCTTCGCTTGATAAAGCCGATAAAGGTAAAATTCAAGTAACTGAGAAGAAGAAGAAGCAAAAAGAGAAAAAGGAAAAGAAGAAAAAGGAACCAAAATCGAAAGGGAACAACCAAGTATCGTCTAGCGAAAATCCACACACCGCACAGTCAAAACCTAAATCTCCTTACGTCATTTGCAATGGAGACCACTATCGCTGAGATTGTCCCTTGCTCCCTCGGATCTTAAGGGATTGGTCTCCTCGTTTGCACCACCTGGTAGCATCAACCTCTGGCGACCATGTTGAATGCTCACTGTCGACTAGTGAAAGTGAAGCACATGGACAAAGAAGGAATCCTAGAATTCCTTATAAGTTGTGTGAAGGTGATCACGCCGTCCACCGTTGTCCCTTCCTTGAAGAGGCTAAAAGAGTTTTAGCTAATCATCCGGTTTGACCATTACGACTTCCTCCTAGATATCAAAAACTCTTGCCGAGTCCTCCACCGGTTGAAAATCCGGCTGGCCCATCCTTGTGGTTAGCCGAAGCACCTATCGTTGAAAATGAACCTTCAAAATCCATACCAGACGAAAGTCAAAGGGTTGATATGGAAGTTGACCCGGTATTGCCTTCAGAGTGTTCATCTTCGAACGATACCATCACTGAAGAGAAAGAGAATGACACCGTTCAAATTCTTTTCATCAACACCGACTCCGATGAACTTGGGGGCAGTCCCCCCGTTCCTTTACCGCAGGAAGGAAGTTCATCAGAGTCCTACCCGGCCGTATATTCGGTCCCACCACCAAGAAACCTAGTGGTTTCCTTTGACTGGAATCTACTAGGCAGACCCCGTTTACCAGCCAGTGTACCATTCAGAATAATTGTACAAGCTTACAGAATGGTCATGGTTGGTACCATCATAGATGAAGGGGCTTTTGTGAGTATCCTTTCCTCAACTGCTTGGAAAGCACTTGGTTCGCCACCGCTTTTGCCTGAAATGAGAAATCTAACAGGCTTCGACAAGGGAACCAGTCGACCTTTAGGATCCTTCCAAATGTGCCCATTACTTTGAGAAGGAAAACTGTTCACATGAATGTTATGGTAGTTCAAGGACCTTTAGCTTACAATCTACTCCTTGGACGCGACTATATTTACTGCACGGGAGCTATCGTCTCCTCACTCTTTAGAGTAATGTGTTTTCCGCACGAAGGCAGAATGGTCAAGCTCATAGACCAAATGTCATTCCCTGGTTCACACATTGCAAATAGTCAAATGACATCCCTGAATGGTCTTTTCACGCAAAAAATGTCTCATCGGTCTCCAGTCCGTCCACCTGATGAGCGCGAGTGATTCAGGAAGATGTGACTAAAACCCAGGGGGGATGCACCCTGGTTTGCTTCGGCAGGAAAACTCTGGGTATAGGGTAGGTTTCGGCGAGGGATATATGACTAGTCTAGTGAACCCGTCTTCACAGGAAAATGGGAACAGACTGGGATAAGATACCTCCGTGAGAAGGTAGGCCTTTCCCGATAGAAAAAATGTTTTGTCTGCAAATTGAGGGGTAACCTGGAAACTCTACTTCGCTATACCTGGGGTCATGCAAACCTTTCCGCATGCAAGTGAATAGCGGCTATTTATTTTTTAAATTTGTAGGACCTCTAACCCTTTAAACCCGTAAGGCTAGTCGTTTCTTAGCTTGCATAAAGAAAGGATCCGTGGCAAAGCTTTAGAGATGTAAGCCACTTCAAAATAGCATCTCGAATGAGACATTTTCATCATACGACCGGGGAGCAATGTTGTCGCAGAGTTAAAGCTCGTTAAAAGATAAACTCTCCACGAGCAGTTTTAGTGCATAGTTCATGCTCGTTAAAAAATAAACATAAGTGTTTCTCCCCGCGTTTAAGCTCATTAAAAAATGAACGGGTAAATAACCATTGTGAATGCCTTATCGCTAGCTTTTGAGCCTTGGTCGTGTTCTCGCCATCACCTCCACTCTATTTTTAGCCGATCATTCACCCCCACATGATTGTTTACCCCTTCGAGGAACATCTGCGAAGAGTGATTCTACCAGCCATGCTTGTAACTCTGCCGTGATTGGAAAATTCCAAACCTTACCTGGAATCAGCTGCTACCCGACACCATCACTCGTTCCTCGAAAACGAGTCTTCTTTAAGCTCTTTTCACCTGACTCGTAAAGTATGAAAAGATTGTTGAGCGATTGGCCTCTCCGGCTCATTAAAAGGCATCAGAAGTGCTATCCCTCCTCTAGATTTTAATCTTTTTGGACCTGGGTATTATTACACAAAACGATTGAGTGCTTGTCTTGTTCGGCTCATTAAAACTATCGAAAATTCAACCCTTTTGTATTATTTTACGCTTTTTTAGACTTAAGGGATTATACAACGAAAAAGAATCTTCAGAGTCTTCTTTCTGTTTCTTTCAGACTCTCTAAAATTGAAAGAGGCTGAGTTATCTTTGTCGTTAAACTCGTTAAACTAAATAGCAACAAACTCATCCAATAGGACGAGAACGAGTTTCACTGTCGCTAGGCTCGCTGAAATATAGCGACAAGTTCACCCGAATGGTGGATTATAGAACACGCATATGTTATCCTCCTCAAGCTTGACAAAAATAAAGAGGTACTGGTCAGCAATGACTGGGGAAAATTGGGAAGAAAACAAGAAGAAACTTTATTGGTAGCAAGTCGCTCTTGAACATGACACTTTCCTTGTGCATCCATGCTGGGTTGGGTTGTTCCGTTCACTGGTCCTCACCATTGGTCCGTCACACCATCCATCTCTGGGGTTAACGCTACCAATCCATTGTCAGTGTTGCTGATATGTTCAAGAGAAGTCATTCAGACAGTTCACCTGAGTCTCACCCACTACAATTCATTCATGCTTCATTCCTTCATGACTGCCACCCTGAACCCCCATATCGTCAGTATGTTTTCACCTCCAAAATCATTTGCTTCGTTCCATGTCATTGATGTGGGATTCATTAAGGCCCTCCTGCGACGGGTTGCTTCTTGTCAACATTAGCTCATTATCTAAGAAGTTGACTTAGGAACAACCCTTTCAGTACTTTGAAGCTTGCATGCCTCAATGGCAAGTTTCTCACTTTCGGTGACAGGTTTACATCAATGACCTTCGATCGAGAGATTTTGCGTGGTGTTCGACGCCAAGTCCCTTTTTCACACCATGTAAATTGTACTGTAGTACCTTGAGGGTCATTGTCATTATTGGTGATTCCTCTCGCGCTTGTTAACAACTTACATCATTGGCTGGTAATCAAGCGATGTCTTTCCATGTTCGACTCCAAAATTTTTTTCACATGGATCGACTTGTACTCCGAGTGAAGATTGGCCGAGTTTGAAGACCCTGGATCTAGTTTCATCCATCCGTGCTGTGATATATTCAGGAATATAAAAACATCCAGTGTACATCATTGCCGAACAGATGATCATCCAAATCAAAGGATGATGTGTCCATATCATCAGTCTGTCACATAGACGATCGTCTGTCCTATGTACATGAAAATGATTTTATAAAGCTGAGCATGGGAATTCCCACCTCATCTAGATCATGAAATTTTTTTGTCATATAATGTATTGTATTGTATCTTATCACAGGTCACCTCCCAACTGAGAAAAACTTCAGATCCTCATAGTAAAACATTTCACCTGATATAAAAACGATTAATGACCTCATGCTTTAGGGGGCAACTGTTATAGACATTTTTGGGCACTTCAACCCCAATCAAAAATGTCCATAAACTGAGGGCTCCTTAAGTCCCTAAAAGTGTTGCTTCACTGCCTAAAGGAACAAGGTCAACTGATTACATCATCTCCCAGAAGTTCTCCACTGAAAACTGCTCATAAATGGTCAAAACTGGACCATACTGAAAGTTCCATGCAGGGGGTGTGATGCATATCACCTTCCCAATGTATAGGGTGCGATGCATACTGTTTTGCTCCTCTGTAGGGTGTGATGGTCGGGAATGGACATATGGAAGGGACCAAAATGCGAGGTGGAAGATCATGGAATCTTCCAGAAGCTTTCCCTATGACACTGGCCATTCCATTTTCGACCAGGGATGAGTAAGAGATCTTCATTCTCCAAGTGGAAGCAGGAACTATCAGAGAGAAGACACTAATCAAGATCCCAAAAGATGACTCACCTATCTGTAATCATCTATATAGGGATCCCTCATCATAGAGATCCGGAGGCTGGAATTTTATAATCTATAGAGAAGTGTTGTCAATATTCTTGTGTACATTCACAGTGTTGGGTGATTTTGCTTTGCTTGAGGTGAAATAAGGGCTTCTTAACTGGAGGATGATGTTGGGTCAGAGTTGCTCATGGTTGTAATCCTCTTGCTACTTTTATCTAAATAAAGCTATTCTTGTTTCCTTCCATATCCTGCTGTACTTGTTTATATATGCTTGTATATGGTTAATGTACATCTGATCCTACATTATTTGTGAATTTAGATCCTTGTTTCTTGCATAGTAATATGTTGTTGTGATTCTACAGGTCCCTTTTGAAGCTGAGCAGACAAAGAGCGAGCAACAAAACTCTATCAAGAAGGAGAGGGAATTGAGCGTAAGACTCAGGTTGGCCTTCTTGGTTCTCCTCTCATCTATTTTCATAAAAGGAATCAATAGTAGACTTTGATTGTTTGTTTCTAAGATAGCCACACACCTTAGTGGGAATAGAAGCATCCGTGTGGACACTATTCCCGTATAACACTCATGTAGTGAGGGGTAGGGATAGTTGGGTTAGAGTATCTTATCCAGAGCCCAGGATACAAAAAAGAGAGGCAGAGAGAAACTAGAAGGAGGAAACATAGGACCCAGGAGGGGTTGACACTGAACTAGAAGGGCTCACACAGAGGTTGACGTTGAACCAGAAGGGCTCAAACAGAAGTAGCGTAGTTCTCCAAGAAGAAGTCTGAATTTGCTGAGGTAGCTGACATTTTGAGCTGAGAGGGCTGGAAATTGCTCCAGAATGAAAATTGATTCCTAGTTGAGTTGACAAAGATCCTTAGAGGCTGATGCTAGGCCTACATAGAGGCAACACAAAATAGTTGGGGACATGTTGGTTTAGCCGTCAGGACAACCAGAAGTTGCTAGGTAGAGTGAGGTAATCTCACAAATTTCTTCTGCCAGTTTATTTCTATGTAACTAGATTATTGGGAGGGCATCCATACTTGTATTTAGAAAACTATTGTATGATAATAAAAAATCCTCACATTTGTTGCATCGGTTTTCCCGCATTGGGTTTTTATGAGGAAATTTGTCCAAAAAAATATTGTGTCATTTGTGTTGTATCTTTCTCTATTGTTCTATTATTTTGGGAATATTATTTAGTTGGTGTAGGCTGCATCATATTAGTTTACATATTTTCCATAGGAAGCAGTAAGTATTTTTGTTTTAGTAATTAACAAACAGGAGAAGTTTAATCAATTTTTGCAGTAGGGATTCCGGTTTGTAGAATTTTCACATACAACACATTTGGCGACATGAAGAAGGTTAGTGCGAACATTTCAATGTTTGAACTAACAAAGATAATGAGCCAGCAAGACATCCTCTTACGCACACTCGAGCAGTCCATCATAGGTAATGATGCTTCTTTTGACAAGGGATTTGCTACATCTTTTGGTTCCCTCGAATCTGTACTTAATGATTTAACAATGGACACAAATACACTCTGCCCTCCTTTTATGTGAACTTTTGAAATATTTAATTTCAATGTACATAATTGCTTAGTTGATTCTAGTGCATCAGTGAACATAATTCCATTATATGTCACCAAGAAAATCAATGCAAAATGGGACAAAATAGATGCACAAATTATACAGTTGGACATAATTCATGTCCATGTAATTGGTGAACTCAGAGACAAGGAAAATTTTAAGGATGGAAATTTGACTTAAGGATTAGAAACCTTGGAAAATCTTACTAATCTAGAATATGAAAACTATAAAATGCTTTGGGATATTTTATTAAAAATATTCAAACTTTTAATGATTTTATATAATTTCTATAAAATTTTGGCGATTTTTAAGGTAAATGATTTTTTCTTATAAAATTTGGGCGAATCATTTTTAGAAAAATATGGGAATTGGTGAATCTTTGTTTGGAAAAAGCATGGAAAAATAGCCCTTTTGCAAACACTAACCCCTAAAATTTTCCCTGTTGAAAGATGTGATCATTCACTTATCATCCGATGAGCGAGTCCACTAATTCATGAACACATTGATTGTGGACTTTCTGGAAGCATATGGAGTGTTTTTTAGGAGAGACTAGTCCAACAAGTTACAAGGGTACTTTTATAAGGCATAAATTGTTAGATCTGGGTGAATTCCGAAATATACATGAAGCATACAGTCACTCCCTTGAATGGATAGAATGAACCATTGGATTTTGCAGAACTTATCTTCGACAATTTCTTCCTGGAAACCCAATTGGGGTGGTATCTTACACAACCATCCCTAGTCCCACCAGATACACAGTTAGAGCTCCTTCCTAGTCCAATTGGTGAAAATGACATCTGTAATGTTAGAAATAACAATAATAGTACTAGTGTAGTTCCCAGTCCTTCTAAATATGATATGTGGACTTTGTACTTTTATGGTTCCAAAATGCAAGAAGACTCTGGATTTGGTTGTTTTTTAATAGACCCGCCGTGACAGAGAAAACACGAACAAAATTGTAGAATATGAAGCACTCATCTTGGGCTTGCAAAGAGCCATTGACCTGAATGTTTCCATCTTGAAAGCAGCAGGTGACTTTGAAATTGTGGTACGACAGGTACAAAATACCATACATTGTGTATCACCTCAAATTATAAGCTATCAACAAGAGGTATGTCATATGATTTCACAATTCCAAGATTTTAATATCATTTATGTTCCAAGAATGTGTAACGTATTTTTTGATGCATTAACAAATGGCGTTGCTTGGTTGTCATCGTTGAGGGACAATTTTTCTGTTGAAATTATTTATAAGCTATCCATCTCAAATAATATCACTAGTTTACCCGTTTATGATGATGACCAACAAATACTATGTTTCATGGTGAAGGCTGACGCATTCAAAGATGCATCGATCGATGAGGATGAGGAAATCTCATCCCAAAGGTTGTGGTATCATTAGAAACATTGTATGACCTGTAGAATCACTTCCGAGGACCAATTAATGCTAAACCCACAATTCCATGCTCTCACATGAGCATATTAACTTAGAAACATAAAAAGATCCAAAGTACGTCAATCTTGGTACTTGTTGCACACTACAAGAGTGGTAATCTTTCATCTGCCTATTCAAGCAGTACCAAGATGTGTTCGTGTGGATGTACGATAAGCTTAAAAATTATGACACGTGAATTTGATACCAATAAAGGAAGGGGTCAAGCCATTCGAACAAAAATTGAGATAATTACATCTAACGCTTGAGCCTCTTATTTAGAAAGATTTAAGGAAACTGTTGGATGCTCGGATCATATATAGAGTGTGGCACTCAACTTGAGTGTAAATTTTCGTTCCAATAAGAAAGAAGTCTAGGGAAATCTGCTTGTATGTCTATTTCTGAAATCTCAATCGCACCTCAGACAAGGACAACTACCTCGTGCCATCCATGGAACAAATACTGCAAAGAGTATCGAGGTTAGAAATGTTTTCTTTGCTAGATGATTACTCAGGATACAACCAGGTTCTAGTTTTAGAGCCTAACATATTTAAGGCCACCTTCTACACGAAGTGGGGCACGTTTTCATTCAAGTGAATTTTGTTTAGGTTAATTAATGTTGGTTACATTTCAACATGCTATGGACATCACATTCTGCACGTTGATTGGACAGATTATAGTGGTTTATCTTAATGACATAACAATATTTTCCAAACAAAGGTCAGACAACATACACCACTTAAATAAAATTTTCAAGCAATGTTGCAAGTATGGCATATCTTGAAATACCAAGAAAAGTATCTTCCTAGTGTCTGAGGGTAACTTCTTGGGCCACATTTTTGCCAAAAGTGGGATTAAGGTAAACCCAAATAGGGTTAAAGCAATCATGCAGTTTCCCTTCCTAGTGCACAAAAAGGCCATGAAGTCCTTCTTGGGCAAAATCAATTTCCTCCGCAAGTTCATCTATGACTACGCTCAGATTGTTAATTCGATACAGGAGATGGTGAATAAGGATGTAATTTATAAATAGGATAAAATGGAAAAGGATGTGGTTTCAAAGAATAAATAAGCTATCGAAGAAGCACCCACATTGTACATCCCAGAATTCAATAAAGATTTTTTTCTCTACACCTTTACTTCTCATACTTCTCTCGCCACTGTACTCACACAAAAGGATAATATGAATAACGAGCGACCTATTCTTTCATGGGCGCGAGTCTGCAAGGACCTAAATTTAACTACCGTACCAGGGATAAATAATCTTATGCAGTGCGTTAGCACTCTATAATTTCTTAAGTCTGTGAAAGAAACCCAAAGGTAACCAAATAACCACTTTTATGTTTAGAAGCTAGCCCTTCTAAACGTAGAAAGGGGTCTCTCTATTAGATTTAGATTCATTTGTACTGGGATTTTAAGCTAAATGTAAGGTTCAATTTTTTTGTTTTTTTCTTATTGTTTGGTTGAAATTGTAATAGGAAGCCATTGGGAAATGGAGTCAATCAACTTTAAGTAGATCAATTACAGAGTTAATAGAAAAGTGTAACAGGGAAAGGTAGGCAGGCCTTTGGATCTTCAGAGCTTGATGGAGTGATAAGGAGGAAAAAGGTTCAGAATCAATTAAACATAGAGAAATAAATAATTATATACTTAATTTCAGTTGGAAAACATATATATTGTTTAAAGCTAGGACAAAGACTAATTAAACAAGTTCAACCCATAATTTTGTTTTAAATAATAGAGGAAAGAAACACATATGGAAATAGAGATATTACAAAATTACGAGTAGAATAAACATCAAAAATTAATCCTGACACATGAATCCTGGAACACTATCTTTATTAATGAAAAATGATCACTTTAGCTCGGTGAACAACTTTACATCAAATGGTAGTCCTTTTTTGCTACAAGTTCCAACATTTGTACTTCTATTTGGGAAGTACTTATACAAAATTACCAAAAATATATTGAGTGAAAACCTCAAGATATTTTACAAAATATCCTAAACTGCTTGTAAAAATAGAACAAAAATATAGATAACTAAAACAACTGTGATGATATGGCACCATCTTCGAGGCTTGTTGTTGATGACTAGGCCTGAAAAAGTGATACTCTATTATTGAAGGTAAAACATGTTTTACTCCAAAAATTGACATAGCTGGTCCCATATGTATTCATCTGGAATTGACAATTTAGCCAATTTTCTGTAAGTCTCGTCTTCCTCTGTGTATTTCTAGAAAGTTGGTTTGACCAGGAATAAATAATTGATTTTAGCTCTGATATGTAGATCAAATTCCAAAGCCTTCATGAAAGCTTTTCCTATGATTGAGCCTTTGATAATTGAAAAAATTGATTTGTCCCGGGCTATTGAGTACAATTTCTGTTGATAGTTTGGTAGGGGCACTAACTTGTCTCCAATTCCCTTTAGTCTTGGCAGTCCTTTCAAATGCAATGCATTGACTTTCTTATGAAACTTTTGGATGTTGGTCTCCAAGTGTTAGCACTTGTTTTCCACAGTACTAGTAAGTTCCTTTTAGTAAGGACTCTCCTGACTTCCAAGATAGTCTTTTTCCTATCTACAATTTCAAAATATGCTAAATCATCCTTGGTTTTGGAATTCAAAATTTTAATTAAAGTGTTATCTCCTCCTCGCCTTTATCCCAAGTTGTTTCTAACTTCTTCTAGTAACTCCTCTCATCTCTATATTAAGTCCTCTTGTTCAAATATTATTTCAACTGAAGGCCAGATTTCTGTGATGGCCTCATTTATCTCAACCCATATGCATTCTTTATCCTGTGCTAGTGTTTGAGCCATCATAGAATCATTATCTAGCTGCTCAATCCTTTGGGCTAACCTGTGAGATTTCTACAGCTCTGTTATGTGTGAATTATCTATCTTTAATTTCTGATCCTTCAAATTTTTAATTTCTTGGCCTTTGATGGACAGGTCTTCCATAGATTTAACGAACTCATTTGAGGAATCTATGGTCAGTGCTTCTGTTGTTGTCGACGTAGATGCTCCTACTGTGGTTTCAATTGAAATAAGCATTGTTGTTAGAGGAATTGTGACTAGCTGTGATGACTGCTCCTTTTCAATATTTCCATCTCCACTTACATATCCTTAATCTGGCTACTTTGTTCAATTATTATCTTGAACATGTTTTCTTTTTCTTTCTCAAGCTCCCCAACTTCGTTAGCTTGGGGATCCTTAGTGGAGGGAATTTTTAGTTGTTTCCTCAATGCTATTATGTTTGCATTATTTCTTCACACAATTTATTCTGTTGCATTTACATCTTTGGGGTCATATCCCAGTTTAATTACCAAGTCCTCCAATGATTTCATCCCGTTGTCCTTAACCAAAGATGAAATATTTTCAAGTTTCAATTGTGATTGTATGTTACTGATTGAGGCCTGCAACTTGAAGGCTATCTTGGAAGTGTTGGTCAAAGTAGAGTACAACATTTCAATAGTTTTTTTTATGCAGGACTATTTAGTCAATGCGGTGAATCTCCTCAACATCAAAGGAACATATGAAGTTCTTGTAATCAGCTAGAGTCTCTGGAAATGGAACCTCTGCTTGAAGGAATCCAATTTAAATTTTCCTCTCTTCTGTATCAAAGGATGAAAGAAGCCTAGGCCGTGAAGAGGCTATTTTCTTCCAGAATTGGGTGTATATGGTGGCTTTAAGAGGCTCATTCTTCTTCTTAATTTCTCTATATTTTGCAAAAATATTTGGTTCATCCTAGTCATGAACCAAATCTGTTGTTTGAGATGTATCTAGGGGATGTTGCGATACTGAGAAAGGTGGGGATCATGTGAGGATATATTATCCTCTTGTAGAAACATGAGGGCTTGTTAAGACTACGGTGGTCTGCTCCTCGTCCTCTTGTAGAAAAACTAGTTTAGTATTAGTCTTCTGCTTCTTCTTGTATATCATAAATTCTTTAACTCCAATCTATGTCAGTAAACGAGACTAATCGTCCCTTGGATTCTTGTCTCTTTTTTCTTAAGGTACTGGAGTTTGTGAGGCAGTTGTGGATATCACCTGTTCTTCTGCCTCGTGTAGTGTATTCTCCTCCCATTGACTTTGATTCATGAACTTCTCTATCTCTGGTCTAGGAGTGTGAGTGTAGGGAGTGGTTTTCTACTCCAATCTCAGTTTAGAAATGATTCCAAAAGGGTCATATGACCAGGTGAAGCTCAACTTGAAGTTCATTTACTTAAGGAGAAATTGTGGCTCCTTACCTGCTACTCTGGTGTTACAAATAAATGGTCCAACATGTGCCTTGATTTTAAATCGAGATTTCTTTTTTGCTACAACGAAATGGAGATCATCCATATGAGTCATCTGCGTTATGTATTCCAATGAGAAAATCCTCATAGGAAAAAAATTTGGTAGCCTGTATGGTGGCAATTCACACCCATAAACTTTGGTCTTGGTATAATTTTGGTACAAGTACCAATCTCCTGTCTTAGTCTGCTCACTAAGATGCATAATTCTTTGTATCTCTAGTCCTATCCTACGCTCTATATTATAGTTTAATAAACATAATATTGTGTGTAAAAATGGATCAACATAATCAAAGAAGGGGTACTTAGTGGAATTTTTCCTTACCAAGGATGTCTAATGGATTACTAACTAAGGATTACCTTGCTCATCTAATTTCTACAAAGGGAATGAAAAACTATCTGCATGATGGTAAAGAAACAAATAAACCAACATTGAAGCATAGTTAAAAGTCGCTTCAGTATAAAACTTGAGGAACTAGTCATGAATTGATTTTGCAATGAACTCACTGTCATTGAAAATGGGGCGTTTCTCACTAGTTGTGAAAATGGATAAGAAGCCAACAATGGCCTCATCAACCCACTAATCAGATTGATAGCCCAGTATGCATGAAATAATTTCAATATCTTGTTTAGTTATCTCATGGAACATAGAGGATGAGTATGGGGGATTCTTCTTGCGTAGTTGGGCATCCTTAGGGAGACAAATCTCAAATATCTTGGCTTTCTATGGGAAGGGGTTTTTTTAGAATTCCATAATGGAATCTACTAAAAATGGTTGGAGAGAGTCAACATTTGGGAATTGGATAATTTGGGAAAATGATTCTATAGTGATTGTGAAGATGATGTCACTGTTTTGGGCTACAATTCCCTTATGACTAGGAATATACCTAAATTGACACCAGGAGATGACTTCAGGGAAGTGGCATGTCTAGGGAAAGATGAATTGTGGTAGGAGAGAATACCAGAGGCTCAATTCATTGCTCTGGTCCAAGAAATTCTTTTTAACCATTTGCGAAGCTCGAAAAGGTCGAATTCACAAATAGTTTCAACAATTTTGTAGTCTAGGTCTACTAGTGGTTGGCGATCTAAGTTTATGGTAGGGGGAAAAATAGGATTGTCATTAGAGGCCTTGGATTTGCCTTTAGGAGCCATGATAGAAGATAAAAGAGCATGGAATTAGAATTACTGGGAAAAAATAGGTGAAAATTGGTATCTGGATGCAAATTGACAGTTAAGCACTTGGTTATAGTGTCTGGTTACGTTGACTAGTCACAAAGATCGTGTGGATCACTGGCTAGGTGCTAGGGCAGACTCTGTTTTGTTGACTATGCATTGGAATTTTTTATTTCCTGTTATCATGAAACAATGAAAGGAGGACATTTAATGGGCTATGGTGGGTTATATAGGAGAAACCAGTTTACCGTTAAAACGGAGCGGGTCCATTGTGGCGAGAGTAGATAAGCATTCATTACTTAACGATCTACTAACATGGTTATGGGAGTGAAAGATGGAAGCTTCATACTGGGGGAGAAGTATTGACTGGAGGTTCTTTTGGGCGGAAGGGAAGTGGGGTCCGCTAGCATGAGGTGGTAGATAGTGAGTGGAGGAATATGGAATGACGTAGGAGCAAGGTGGGGATGTGAGGTCTACTTGGAAGAATGCAAATGGTGTGGGAGTGAAGGGGGAGTCAATGGTCAGTGTGAGTGGGAGTGGGATGGTAGATTTTGAATGGGGGAGGGGTGATTAGTCATTTTAGGTGTGGGGGGGGGCTAGAATCCACCACGTTGCAAAACAAATTCCACCTTTTCAGACCTCCCCTTGTGATTAAACATCGAAGGTGCTCGGGGGGGGGGGGGGGGGTGAATACGATCCCCTACCATTGATTCGAGCGGGGTGGATCATGGTTGTTTAAGGCATGCACTCACTTTATCATGTGGCGACAAAAAATGTCATGTCAATCCTTATTTAAAACTTGGAAATGTGATAAACTTAGAAATCTATTTTAACATTAAATTTTAATCAACCACGTTTAAAGACTGTGGTTAATTACTTTTATTCTAACTAATCTAATTCAACCATGATTACGCTCTGTGGTTGATTATTCACTAACCTAAACTAATTTTATTTAATCCATCCTAATCACGCTTAAACAATGTGATTAAAATATCTAATCTACTTCTCTTACTTCAATGTGGCATTTTGACTAGTAGCACATTATTCAAAATTTCTAAGGTATTACTAATGCATTTTTCATTCTTTTAGTGGCATTTAGATTTGCTCACTTATTCTTTTTGGGGTATTTTTCATTATTTTTATATTTTTTCATATTTTTTGATTTTTTATTATTTTCACATATATATATTTTTCTTGTTTTTGTATCCCCTTTTTTTATTTTTTCTTTTTCTTTTTGGAAATAACTTGTAGAATGAAAGATTATTTACAACATCTCATATATAGAACTCAAAAAAAAATAGTCAACACATCCTATAAAATATAGGACCCTAATCGTGGCTCCAATGAGGATGGCACCCTCCTTGTGAGGTTTCAAGAATGCTGTAGAACAATAGCCTTGATCGATTGGGAATGTTGTCCTTATTCTACAACTGAATCTAATCCACCTACTGTTAATCATAATTATGGCTAAAATATCATCATAATCTTAGGGCCTTCTCTCCGAGCTTCAATTTCTGATGTGAGCTACCCTCACTCTTGATATCTACAATGATTCTAAATGAAACTAATATAATTTTGAGTAACATAGAGTTTGAGAAGTTTGCCATTGATAGCTCCATCGGGCAATGCTTCTTCAATGAATTCCTTCAAGAAAAATGCATTATTGCCTTGAAAACTTCAATTTTATATGACCCTTTCCACAAACTGTTGAAGTTACCATGCTTTCTTTTGTCTTCATTCCTTGAGTCTCACTTTAGGAAGATGTTGCCTAACTAGAAATCATCTGCTTTCTTTCTCGTAACATAGATCTTTTTGATGTTGTCTTGAAAAATTTGAGTCTTGTTATAGATTTTCTCTCTGGATTGTTGCAAATATATGGTTGGTTGATCCTTCTTTGGAAATCATTATTTTCCACCTGTGATTCTTGTAACATATCTAACATAAGAATTCCCAGAGAAACAAGAAACACAACATCAAATCCATATACTAGTTGGAATGGAGACATTCCAATAGACTTTTTGGTGCTAATTCAGTTAGCCCACAGGGCATTATTCAACTTTTTATGCCAAGATATTTTATTCTCTTGCAATAGCTTTTTCATGATGTTGAATAAAATTTTGTTGGAGGACTTAGCTAACCCATTTCCTTGTGGGTAATAGGCAGTTGAGTGTCCTAAAATTATAAGGTATTTGTTACGAAAAACAACCATTTTCTTTGACTTAAAGGAAACAATATTGTTAGTGATATTCTTATGGGGACATCCAAACCTAAACAGACTGTTACCTTTTAAGAATTGGATAATGACAGTGTCTGTGGCCTACCTGGTTCGGAAAGTCTCAATCCACTTGTTAAAGTAATCAGTGGCTATTAAGATCAATCTATGCTAGCCTAAATAGCTGGGATGGATCTAACCAATGAAATCTAGACCTCACTACTGAAAAGGAGTTTCAACTGAAATGGGTTTCAAGGGTAAAGGAAAAATCTTTCTCTTTCCTTCAAAGATTTGACATTGGTGGCAAGTGGTGAATTTCTTATGCACGTCTGCAAACAAGGTAGGCCAATAAACACCAGCTCGTAGGATTTTGTTGGTTGTGGTTTTCCAAGACAAATGGCCTCCACAGACTCCTTGATGAAACTCTTCAATGACCATGTCTGCTTCATCTTTCAATAAACAGTTTAGCAAAATACCTGCATCATCTTTCCAATATACATTCTTATCTAAAATATAAACTTTCATAGCTTTCAGTTTTAGAAACCTAGCTTTTGTCTTGGTTAAACTAGGAGGAGCTTGTAATATTTGTAATAACAAAGATAATTTCTACATACCATGGTGAGAGAGCAACGGCCTCTGACACCTGTGGAGTCGCCAACTCTTCCTTTTCATCTAGTGCAGAAATACAATTGATATCCAGTGCATGAAAATTGGACTCAACCATTTTCTTTTCCAATCCCTGACCTTTGATGAGCTTGGTTGGTTGAATGTCAATGTCATACTCTAGGATCACAACAATCCATTTCCCTCTTCAGCCATCTGGCTCATTCTGTGTGAGAATATCTTTTACCACAACACTTCGGACAAATACAATGATATGAGAATGTAAGATGTACACTCTAAAATCCTTTAATGCTTTTACCAAAGAAAAGGCTTGTTTCTCCATGATGTTGTACTTAAGTGATGAATTCCTTAGAGATCTATTGAAAAAAGATATGGGTTGTTCATGGCCTTCATTGTTTTTCTAAAATAAAAAAACTGCAATATTATGCTCATATGCCAAAGAAAAAAATGATAAAATCCTTTGTCAAGTTAGGGCTTATCAAAACAAGGGCAGTAGTTAAAGCTAACTTTACTTCAATAAAGGATTTCTTGTCTTTAGTATTCCATTTTATTTCCATGTCTTTCGTTAACATATTTGTAATGGATCTTACGATTTCAGCCAAGTTAGGAATAAATATTTTGAGAAAATTTATCCTACCAATGAAGGATTTAACTTCTTTCTTGTTTCTAGGAGGGTCAATTTTCAGTGCGGTTTCGACTCTACTAGGATAAATTCTAATACTTTCCTTGGAAATCATATGACCTAGAAGTTTTCTCTCCTATAAACCAAATAGATTTGTCTTAGGGTTTAAGGGAATACCATATTTTCTGCACTTTTCAAAAACTCTTCTTAAATGCAGCATGTGTTCTTCATGTGTCTTCGAAAACAATGTTATATCATCTAGGTAAATCACAATGAACCTGTCAATTTCATCAGCAAAGGCTATGTCCATTTCTCTTTGAAATATGGCCCGAACATTCATAAGGCCAAAAGGCATTTTTACATACATAAAAGTGCCCCATGGTGTAGTAAATGTTGTTTTGTGTTGATCATCAGCATGAACTAGAACCTGGTTGTATCTTGAGAAACCATCCAGCAATGAGATTCTGCTAGAGCCAACCAATTTTTGCAAGACGTGATCCATTTTGGGCAGGGGATAGTTATATTTCAGAGAAACCTTGTTAATATTTCTAAAATCTACACAAAGCCTAATTTCACCTGTTTTCTTTCTAGTAGGTACTAGATTTGAGATCCATTTTGAAAATATGAGGGGTACAATGATCTTTGCATCAAAATGTTTCCTTACTTCCTTTTCTATTAAAGGCAGTAAAGTTGGGTTTATTCTCATCAATTTCTATTCAAAATGATTTTGATCTTCCTTGATGGGAATTGTGTGCTGAATGATACTTGTATCATAAGATTTTAAGTCTTCATAGCTCCACACAAACACATAAGAGAATCCTTTAAAAATCTCAATGTATTTATTTTTCTCTTTAGGAGGTAAGGATTTAGATAGTTTGACAGTTTTGGGGTTCTTTGCAGTTCCTCTATTACACTCCTCTTCCTCATCTCCTACAGGTTCTATTTTTGGCTTCTTGGCTACATCATCAAAGTCAAAAAGCTCTTCCAATGGTACCAATCCTCTTGGTAACACATTATCCTTTAATTTCAAAACCTCAAGTTGTTCTTGATTATCATCAATTTAATTAAACACTATTTCTTTTTCATTTTCATCTATATCATTTTCCATATCAATATTTACAGGCTCAAATTCATCTTTCATTTATAAAAAGTTCTCTATTTTTTTATCATTACTGAAAACTTGCCAATATATTACATTATCAGTAACAATTGGCCTATGTTTCACTTCCACCACATATTTCCTATTGGGATGAAAAGGAATTTTGCAAGTGATGGCTAAAACATCCGAGGCACTAGCTAAAATATTTTGGCTTCTAGGGATAACAGACAGATCATATTCAGAAAATTATTGCAAAAAATTTAAAACTGCATTTCTATAGGCTCTTAGTCTAGGGTGTTTAGCAAAATATTCACCCTTGATTTGATTGATTGTTAGCTCAGATTCCTTGTGCACAAAAAATCATTTTTCTCCTAATCTCTTTAAAATTTTCAGCCCTAAGATCAGTTCCTCATATTCAACTATGTTATTGGTACATTAAAAAATACATTCTGTAACCATGTCCCTTTGCCATATTTGTGGATGAGTTTACAATGAAAATTCCTGCCCCTGCTCCATCCTTACTCACAACAACATCGAAATTCATATTCTAAAGACATTCTCCCTCTACATCTTTTTCTTTAGTATCCAATTTTATTACCTCTGTATTACTGATTTTAGCTTCTAAGTGTGAAACTTCATTTTCTACACATTCATTATTGTACAATATAAATGAATCCATGTATGAATGTACTAAATACAGGGGGTAATTGTTGGGTTTGTCTTGACTACTAACCATGTACTTCATTAGTGTTTCCCTGTATAATCTTCTTGGCAGACCAATGACTAGAATGGTATGATAATTCATATCCATTTGTAAAGTGCCTTGTAATTTTTCTCCCCAATATCTAGAGAGAAAAATTCCATACTTAGGAGGTGTGTCTACTACTACAATGTCCATTACCAATCTCTTTGCTAGTGTTTGGACTAGAGTAACACATAAACCTTTGACTAATCCTAAGAATCTTACCTTACTTGAATCAAATGAATATAAATCTTTGTAGGGTATGGTTATGTCTAAACCTAGTTTCTCCATAATAGCTCTATGCATTAAATTGTGTGAGGCTCCAGAATCAAGCATAGCGTTGTGTAGAATTATCATGAATATTCAAGCTAATGTAGAAATGGGGTACACTTCCATCCCGGGATTTTACTTCGATCTCAGGCTCAAGCAATAACTCAGGTCGGTCATCAGTCAAATTGATTGTGTCCAGTCCCTTCCCCTATCTTCAAGGATTTTATCACTTATCATTTGTATGAATTTTTGTTAATTAATTCAGTGAGGGGTAGGAGGTTTTTCTATTTCTTTAGTAGTTGCATCTTGTTTCTTAGAAGTTTCCTTCTGAGAATCATATTTAGGCTGAATAGTAAAAGGGGTATCATTTTGGGTCTTCTTGGGAGGAGTGTTAGCAATATTTTTACTCCTCAAGTTATATTGTCTATGTACTTCGATAATTTCATTTTGATATCCTTGTTTGTAGTCCTCAGGGTCTAAAGGAATGGCTTATGGTTGTGAGAGTAGGAAAATGTCTTGCTCTTCCTTAGTTAGGAAAATGTGGTCAACTTCAGTTTCCTCAAACAAATTTATTTGATTTTCCTAAGGATATTCAAGTATGTCAGCTTCCTTATCTGCATAGTTTTCTTGAAATGGAGGTCTAATATATTGGTGATCATTTCAGCCTCTATGCTCTCTTTGTTTAATGTGAGGCTAGTTTTTCCTGAAATTTGAATTCCTAATTTGGAAACCACCTTGGTTTTCCCTTGGAGGGGTTCTATCAGCTATAAAAATTCTCTCCATCATTTTTCCCATTGTTCTTATTAAAGTATCCAAATTAACATCAGAGGAAGAAGAAGCTTATTCCTCTTTTATAGTAACTCTCCTTTCAGCTTTCATTCTAGCTCTCTTTGCTAACATATCAACTTCAACACTAACTACATTTATCTTCATTTCCTCAAGTGTTGCAGGGTTTATTTCTCTTAGTTGGTAAGACATATTAGGGTCAAAACCATTTGGTAATTTAATTAGGTCTAGCCACGGAGGAGGTTGTATTGCTGTAGGGATAGAGTTATAGAAATTGTTAAATCTGATACAATAGTCCTGGACTGTTTCACCTAGAGCTCTTTTGATACTTTCATACTCTGATAAAATTTGTAGAGGGTTCTTTTTCACTTCCAATCTTTTGAGGAAGGTGTCATGAAATTGAGTAAGGTCTCGGATAGAGTTGGCTAGCAATCCTTTAAACCATTTTTTAACCTCACTAGTGAGACTTTGAGAAAACAATCTCATTTTTACATTAGCATCATCTATCTCTTGGAGGTCTAAGTATTAATCATTTTATCAATATGCTACTGAGGAGTTATGAGCTCAGTGCTGTCGAATTGAGGAATCCTAATCTAGTAATCGTGAGGCATTGCATTGAGTTGTGTAGTAGGAGCAATGGGGGCATACTGAGCTACCATGGTTGGTGTTTAAGATTTAGATATGGGACTACAATAGGAGTGGGTATGGAGGGTATGAAAGGGGGTATAGTTACACGTTGCTGTGTTGATGTAGAAGTGGTAATGATTGAAGATGAAAAGGGTGTAGTGAAAATGGGGGTGATTATTAGAGGTGCAGTAGGGATAGAATGAATTTATAGAGGAATAGAAACAACATGAAACTCTAGAGGGGAATAAATAGTAGGAATCTGTAAAGGGGTAGTATGAACAACATGAATTTCAAATGGAATAGAAAAACTAGGTGAAATTATTTGTGAGGTTGGAGAGGAAGCAACTGAAGAAGAAGAAGAAGGTTTAGGTGATTGATGGAGGAGGGATTTATGCACTTCTTGATCTAAATGGCTAACTAGAGCTTCAAGCTTGTCAAATTGTTTGAGTTCATCATTAAGAGTATCTAATTTATAGCGTTTTAGTAGACTTTCATCAATCACAGGTTTAAGAGAAAATATGTTAGATGTACTTCTAAAAAGTATATGTTCAAAAATTATATCAAATTCTATATCTTCTAAAGTGACAAAGTTATTTGGAAGGGAATTAACCCTAGGCAGAGGACCTTCAGTTGATTCACTCTCAGACATAAGTTTCTTTCTAATTATTATTTTTGGATTATCTACAATTTTCAGTGGATTTGGATCTAGATTAGCTCTAGTATAAATTATTTTAGGACCCATATCTACTATTAAGTATTCAGAGATAAGATATATACAAATATTGAAGTGGAATACAACCTTAAGTCAAAATCTATTTTTGAGCCACAAAACCTAGAAATAGGCTTTAAGTACCGAAACAAAAATTTACGAAGGAAAACTTTAATACATATTAGATTTGTTAGAAGTCCCCAGTATGGTCGTCAGGATGTTAGCACTCCATAATTTATTAAGGCCATGAAAGAATCCCAGAGGTAACCACAAAACCACTTTAAAAAATTTAGAAGCTAGCCCTTCTAAACTTAGAGATAGATCTCTCTGTCAAATTTAGATTTGTTTGTAGTGGGATTTTAGGCTAGATGTAAGGTTCAAAATTTGGTTTTGTTTTATTGTTTGGTTGAAAATATAATAGGAATCCATTGGGAAATGGATTCAATAAGATTTAAGTAGATCAATTACAGAGTTACCAAACAAGTGTTGCAGGGAAAGGTAGGTAGGCATTTGGATCTTCAAAGCTTGGTGGAGTGATAGGGAG
This sequence comes from Pinus taeda, assembly GCA_000404065.3. Taxonomy (NCBI): domain Eukaryota; kingdom Viridiplantae; phylum Streptophyta; class Pinopsida; order Pinales; family Pinaceae; genus Pinus; species Pinus taeda. The sequence goes on from APFE030969136.1 coordinate 188,717, forward strand.
GAAAAAGGTTCAGAATCAATTAAACATAGAGCAATTAAGAACTGTATATTTAATTTTAGTTGGAAAACATATATATTGTTTAAAGCCAGGACAGAGCATAATTAAACAAGTTTATCCCATAATTTTCATTTAAACAATAGAGGAAAGAAACACATATGAAAAAGAATAGAGATATTACAAAATTAAGAGTAGAATAAACATCACCAATTAAGCTTGACACATGAATCCTAGAACACTGTCTGTATTAATGAAAATTGATCACTTTAGCTCAGTGAACAACTTTACATAAAATGGTAGTCCTTTCTTTCTACAAGTCCCAACATTTGTACTTTGATTTGGGAAGTACTTATAATAAATTATCAAAAGCATTTTCAGTGAAAACCTCAAGATGTTTTACAAAATATCCTAAACTTCTTGTAAACATAGAACAAAAATATAGATAACTGAAACAACTATGATGATATGGAACTATCTTTGAGGCTTGCTATTGATGACTGGGCTTGAAAAATTGTTGCTCTGTTACTAAAGGTAAAACAATTTTTACTCCAAAATTTGACATAACTAGTCCCATATGTCTTCATGTGGATTTAGAATTTTAGCCAATTTTATGTAAGTCTCATATACCTTGGTGTATTGATGGAAAGTTAGTTTGACTAGAAATAAATGCTTGATTTCAACTCTGATATGAAGATTGAATTCCAAAGCCTCAATGAAATCTTTTCTTGTGATTAAGCCTTTGATAGTTGAAAACTTTGATTTGTCTTGGGCTATTGAGTAAAATTTTTGTTGATAATCTTGTAGGGGCACTAACCTGACTCCAATTCCCTTTAGTCCTAGCAATCCTTTCAAATGTAATGCATTGAATTTCTTATGAAACTTCTGGATGCTGGTCTCCAAGTATTGGCACTTATTTTCCAAATGTACTAGTAAGTTCCTTTTAGTAAGGACTCTCCTAACTTCCAAGATAGTCTTTGTCCTATCTACAATTTCAAATCTACTAACTCATCCTTGGTTTTGGAATTCAAAATTTTAATTAAAGTATTAGCTCCTCCTGGTCTCTGTCCCAAGTTGTTTCTGACTTCTTCCATTAACTCCTTTAATCTCTGTATTAATTCCTCCTGTTCAAATATTATTTCAATTGAAGACTAGATTTTTATGATAGCCTCATTTATCTCAACCCATATGAATTCTTTAGCTTTTTCTAGTGTTTTAGCCATCATACAATCATTCTCTAGCTGCTCAATCCTTTGGGCTAACATGTGATATTTCTACAACTCTGGTATCTATGAATTATCTATCTTTAATTTATGATCTTGCAAAGTTTTAATTTGGTTTTTTAATTTTTCAATTTCCCGCTCTCTAATGGACGAGTCTTCCACAGATTTAACCAACTTATTTGAGGAACCTGTGGCTCGTTATTCTATGGTTATTGATGTAGATGCTCCTGCTATGGTTGCAACTAAAATAGGAACTGCTTTTAGAGGACTCTATGGCTAGTTGTGATGACTACTCCTTTTCCTTGAGCAACCTTTCCATATTTACTTCCATATCCTTAATCTGTCTACTTTGTTCAATTATTATCTTGAACATGTTCTCTTTTTCTTTCTCAAGCTCCCGAACTTCCTTAGCTTGGGGATCCTCAGTGGAGGGAAGCTTGAGTTGTTTCCTTAATGCCGCGATGTCTGCATTCTTTCTTCTCACAATTTCTTCTGTTGCTTTTACATCTTTGGGGTCATACCCTAGTTTAATTACCAGGTTCTCCAATGATTTGACCCTGGTGTCATTAGCCAATTATGTAATGTTTTCAAGTTTCAATTTTTATTGTATGTTGTTGATTGAGAACTGCAACTTGGAGGCTGTCATGGAAGTGTTGATCAAAGTACAATACAACATTTCACCAGTTTGTATATGCAGGTATATTTGGTTAATTGGGTGAATCTTATCATCGGAAAATATGGACTTCTTGTAATCAACTAAAGTCTTTGGAAATGGAACCTGTGCTTGTAGGAAGGAAATTTTATTTTTCCCCTTTTCTGTATCAAAGGCTAAAAGAATCCTATGCTGTGAAGAGGATGTTTCCTTCTAGAATTGGGTGTATGTGGTGGCTTTAAGAAACTCATTCTTCTTCTTAATTTCTCTATATTTTTCAAAATTATTTGGTTCATCCTAGTCCTAAACCAACCATGTTGTTTGAGATGTATCTAGGGGATCTTGGGAAGCTGAGGAAGTTGGGGATCCTGTGAGGATATCTTATCCTCTTGTAGAAACATGAGGGCCTGTTAGGACTATGGTGGCCTGCTCCTCATCCTCCTACTAAAAAACTATTTTAGTGATAGTCTTCTACTTCTTCTTGTATATCTGAAATTATTTAAATCCAGTCTCTGTCACTGAAGAGTAATAATCCTCCCTTGGCCTCTTGTCTCTTTTTTCATGAGGTACTGGAGTTTGTGAGGCCGTCATGGATATCACCTGTTCTTCTGCCTCCTGTAGTGTATTCTCCTCCCACTGACTTTGATTTGTGAAATTCTCTCTCTGGTTTAGCAGTGTGAGTGTAGGGAGTGATTTTCTACCCCACTCTCAGTTTAGAAATGACGCCAAAAGGGTTATATGACTAGGTGAAACTCAACTTTAATTTCAACTGCTTAAGGAGAAAATTTTCCTCCTTACTTGCTACTCTGGTATTACAAATAAATGGTCCAACCTATGGCTTGATTTTAAACTAACAATTCTTTTTTTTGCAACAAAATGGAGATCATCCATATGAATCATATTCCTTATGTATTCCAATGAGAAAATCCTCATAGGAACAAATTTTGGCAGCCTGTATGGTGGCAATTCACACCCATAAACTATGATCTCGGTATAAATTTGGTACAAGTACTAGTATCCTCTTATAGTCCGCTCATTGGGATGCATAATTATTTATATCTCTGGTCCTATCCTAGGCTCTATATTATGGTTTAATAAACAAGATACTATGTGTAAAAATTGATCAACATAATCAGAGAAGGTGTACTCAATGGAATTTTTCCTCAATAAGGATGTCCAATTGATTACTGACTGTGGATTACCCTGCTCATATAATTCATGTAAAAGGAATGAAAAAATATTTGCATGAGGGTAAAGAAACAAATAAACCAACACTGAAGTATATTTAAAAATCCCTTCAATACAAAACTTGAGGAATGTTGAAAATGGCAACAAGAAATGCTAAAAATAACATTGCTATAAATAGTATTTCAGGATATACTCCAACTTTGTTGGAAATAGCAAAAAATAGAAATGCTAAAAATAACATTGCTATAAATAGCATTTCAGGATAGATTCCAATTTTAGTTAGTCCCTGAACTAAAATTGAGAAGTAAAATTCGAATTTGATGTTAGCAGTTGTTTGTAAAATAATTAATTAATTCATCTGAGTTATTTGTTGTGAAATCTAACATGAATTTATTGCAGATGCCCAATTTCTCATTTGATTGAGGAAGTTATCCCTTGATTAAAGGAGATTAGGATGAGTTGTACTTTGAGTTGTAATTAGTTAGCTCAGTTAACTAAGTTAAGTCCAGTTAAATTAGTTCCAAATAGTTGGAGGAACTAATTGTAAGTTCAGCCAGTTAATTCATTCATGCATGCAACTAGAGTTCTCCAGATAACTGAATACTCTCTTATAAATAACTCATGCATGTCAGTTTAGAGAAAGACCCAGTTGAGATTAAAGGAAGGGACAATGTACTATCAGTTGGAGGAATTTTCCTATAAAGGAAACTCATCCATGTAGTTATTACAGAGGTCAGAGCAGTGTGTGAGGTGAGAATTACATAGGTGGTAGCTAGAGGACACATGAGAAATTGCACAAGGAAATAAGAGGCTTGGAGGACTGAAGGAAGGCATATGTGTTGTCTATTCTTTCTATGAGCAACAGTGAGGGATTGTACTGAGAGTTGGATAGCGTGAGAGCTAAAGCTTTGTGTAATCCTGAGATATTTTCCATTTGTATAATAATATAGATGGCGAGGTTTTTAGCCGAGGCTTTCCCCAAAGTATTCTTCTGTGTTTCATGTGTATGATTTCTTCTTCTCTGTTATATGTGTCCCGATTGATCTTGCTCAAATCGATTAAGCTTCCACAAAGTTTGATGGTAGAAGTAGATCAAGTATTTTGCTTTAGTTACATTTCATTATCAGGTGATCTACAGTGAGAATTTCTACATGGTATCGGAGCAAAGGTGATCAAAGCAGTGAACAGTATACGAAGAAGAGAATTTGAAGTAAGAAAAAAATTTGGGACACGAGTTTGCATAGAATATCTAAAAAATTTTGTGCAAAATTTTAAGAAACAAATAGAAGATTTGGATTCCCTGTAAAAAAGTACCCAAATTTGAAAAAACAATCAGCTGAATCGGAGTTCGGATGAGGGAGATATCATTTATTTAAAATCAGCTCTTTTTCTAGAAAATTTCGTGACGGCGAGAAAGATGAAGCGGATTGGTTTGCTAGTCAAGAACCTATATGCTCTTGAGGTTCAAGATGCATGCAAATCCTTGGGGATCAAAGCAAGTGTTGGAGACTTGGTGGTTGAGAGGGAGAGCACATTACCTCTCAACATGCAGTGCCAGAAGAAGTTTTAGACAATTGTGGGGGAGCCACAATTGGTGAAGCAACTTCAGGAGGTTGTAGTGCAGCCACAACTGGAGAAGCCGAGAGGAGACTGAGTGGAGGCATCTACTCATGTAGAGACCTCTAGTAGGGGGAAATTTCGAGCAAAGTGGGTAGAGGGATTACTTGTAGCCATACCTCCAGGTGTGAGGTGGGGCGATGTGAAGTGATAGTCTAAAGAAGGTTGAAATAAGGGTAGGATCCTTGAGGTACCTAGCCTCTTTGATTAGACCTTGTTACAAGAGCCCCAACGAGGAGCAGCAGAACTAGCTAAGTGGTTAGAGATAGATGCGGATGGAGCGGAAAAGAGAGCTACAGTGCAAGAGTCCCAAGACAACGCAGAGCTAGCAGACTGCAGCAATGAGAGAGGCACATGAGTGTTGCACTAACGCATGATGGCATAGAGAGGTGTGCAATGGTTTGAGATGCAGGGAGTTGTTGTAGAAGCGTAGAGGTCAGAGAGGGAGCACTTGTCAGTAGATAAAGGGAGCTTCAACATCAAAGGGTGTTTCTCACCTAACAAGGAGGTCGGTTAGGAGATCAGTTACTTACTTCTCAGCAACTGAGTTGTAGTGAAACAATGGGCAACATGATGTAACATGATGACAGGAGGTGCAATGCGGATGCAGTGCTGGGAAACATGACCAACAACAGCATGGATGCAGTGGGAGGAATCAATGTGATTAATGCAGTCAGAGATCAAAGTGACAGAGGCTAGAGCAGTGAGATACCGAAGAGCATAGAGGTGTAGCGTTTTCAATCGACAGAGGCAATAATAGTCATAGACTTTTATGACAAAGGCATCATTCTGATTCAGGTTGGATATTTTTTGTTTCTGGAGTTGCTGGAGCAACAACACTTGGGAGAAGTGTTGCATGCAGAACATTCCAAAGGTTCAGGATCAGGTTCGAGTTGAATTCCTTTCTTTTTGAGAGGGAGTGTTTAAAATGGCAATAAGAAATGCTAAAAATAGCATTGCTATAAATAGTATTTTAGGATATACTCCAACTTTTTTGGAAATAGAAAAAATTAGAAATGCTAAAAATAGCATTGCTATAAATAGAATTTGGGGTAGATTCCAATTTTAGTTAGTCCCTGAACTAAAATTGAGAAGTAAAATTCGAATTTGATCTTAGTAGTTGTTTGTAAAATAATTAATTAATTCATCTTGAGTTAATTAGTTGTATAAAATCAAACATGAAGTTTATGTGAAGACATGCAACAATTTCTCCAATGAATGAGGAAGTTATCCCTTGATTAAAGGAGATCAGGATGAGTTATACTTTGTGTTGTAATTAGTTAGCTCAGTTAACTGAGTTAAGTTCAGTTAAATTAGTTCCAAATAGTTGGAGGAACTAATTGTGAGTTCATTCAATTAATGCATGCATGCATGCAACTAGTGTTCTTCAGATAACTGAATATTCTCTCATAAATAACTCATGCATGTCAGTTTAGAGAAAGACCCAGTTGAGATTAAAGGAAGGGACAATGTACTATTAGTTGGAGGAATTTTCCTATAAAGAAAACTCATCCATGCAAAAGGAATTATCTCCTTCAGGTTTGTGCAGTTACTATAGAGGTCAGAGAAGTGTGTGAGGTGAGAATCACACAGGTGGCAGCTAGAGGACCCAGGAGAAACTGCGCAAGGAAATAAGAGGCTTGGAGGACTGAAGGAAAGCATATGTGTTGTCTATTTTGTCTATGAGAAAAAGTGAGGGATTGTACTGAGAGCTAGATAGCTTGAGAGCTAAAGCTTTGTGTAATCCTAAGATATTTTCCATTTGTATAATAATACAGATAGCAAGGTTTTTAGCTCAGGCTTTCCCGAAAGTATTCTTCTGTGTTTGATGTGTATGATTTCTTCTTCTCTGTTATATGTGTTTCGATTGATCTTGCTCAAATTGATTAGGTTTTCGCAAAGTTTGATAGTAGAAGTAGATCAAGTATTTTTCTTTAGTTACATTGCATTATCAGGTGATCTACAGTGAGAATTTCTACAAGGAACTGGTCATGAATTGATTCTATAATGAACTCATGGTAATTGAAAATGGGGGGTTTCTCACGAGTTGCGAACACTAATAAGAAGCCAAGAATGGCCTCATCAACCCACTGATCAGATTGGTTGCCAAGTATGCATGAAATAATTGAAATTACTTGTTTACTCATCTCAGGGAACATAAAGGATGAGTATGGGGGATTCTTCTTGGGTAATTGGGAATCCTTAGGGATAAAAATTTCAAATATCTTAGCTCTATTTTGAAAGGTTGGGTTTGTTTAGAATTACATAAGGGAATCTACTGAAAATGGTTGCAGAGAGTCAAAATTTGGAAATTGGAGGATTTGGGAGATGGATTTTGTAGTGATGGTGAAGAGGATTTTACTATTTTGGGCCACAATTACCCTCTGACTAGGGATATACCTAAATTGACACTAGTAGATGAATTCAGGGAAGTGGTGTGTCTGGGGAAATATGAATTGTGGTAGGAGATAATCCCAGAGGCTCAGTTCATCACTTTGGTCCAAGAAATTATGTTTTAATCAGTTGGGAAACTCGAACAAGTTGAATTCACAACTAGTTTTAGCAATTTTGTAGTCTTGGTCTACCAGTGGTTGGTGATATAAGTATATGGTAGGGGGCAGAATAGGATTGTCATCAGAGGCCTTTGATTTTCCTTTAGGTGCCATGATAGAAGATAAAAGAGCAAGGAATTTAGAATTACCCAAGAAAAATAGGTGAAAACTAGTATCTCGATGCAAATTGATGGCTAAGCACTTGGTTGTAGTGACTGGTTATGCTGACTGGTCACAGAGATGGTGTGGGTCATTGGCTGAGCACTGGGGCAGATTCTGTTTGGTTGATTGTGTGCTGGAAATTTTGATTTCATGTTATCATAAAATGATGATAGGAGGAGATTTAACGAGCTATGGTGGGTTATATAGGAAAAAAAGTTTACTGTTGCTAATTTACTGTTAAAACAGAGCGAGTTTGTTCTGGAAGGAGAAGATAAGAATTTATTACTTAACAGTCTGCTCACATGGTGGTGGGAGTGCTAGATGGAAACATCATATTGGGGGAGAAGCAGTGATGGGAGGTTTTTTAGGGTGGACAGGAAGTGGGGTCCGCTAGTGTGAGGTGGCAGAAAATGAGTGGAGGAATATGGAATGACGTAGGAGCAAGGTGGGGATGGTAGGTCTACCTGACATAATGCAATAGGTTTGGGAGTGAATGGGGGTCAATGGTTAGTGTGAGTGGGAACGAGATGGTATCTTTCAGAGGGGGGAGGGGTGGTTAGTGGTTTTAGTGGGGGGGGGAGGGGGGAGGGGTGCGAAACATCCAGAAGCCGCCATGTTGCAAAAACATTCCGCCTTTTCGGACCCCCCCTGCCCCCCCTTGTGATTAAACATCATAGGGGCTCAGGGTGGCCAAATAAGTTCCCCACCATTGATCCAGGAGGGGTGGACTGTGGCCTTTTAAAACGTTCTCTCACTTTATCATGTGGTGACAAAATATGTCATGTAAAGCTTTATTTATAGCTTGGAAATGCGATGAACTTAGCAATCTATTTTAACAAAATCTTAATCAACCACGTTTAAACACTGCGGTTAATTACTTTTATTCTAACTAATCTAATTCAACCACGATTAAATTGTGTAGTTGATCATTCACTAACCTAAACTAATTTTATTTAATCCATCCTAATCACGCTTAAATAGTGTGATTAAAATAACTAATCTACTTCTCTTACTTCAATGTGGCATTTTGACCAGCAGCACATTATTCAAAATTTCTAAGGTATCACTGATGCATTTTTCATTTTTTGAGTGGCATTTAGATTTGCTCACTTATTCGTTTTGGGGTAATTTTCGTTCTTTTTTCTATTTTTTCATATTTTTTGATTTTTTATTCTTTTCACACACACACACACACACACACACACATTTTTCCTTATTTTTGTATCCCATTTTTTAATATTTTTTTTCTTTTTCTCTTTTTTGCTTTTTCTTTTTGGAAATAACTTGCATAGTGAAATATTATTTACAACATCTCATATATAAAATTCAACAACAAATAGTCAGCTCATCCTATAAAATATAGGACCCTCTTGTTGGTTCCAATGGGGATGGCACCCTCCTTATGAGGTGTCAAGAAAATTATAGATTAGTAGCCTTGATCCATTGCACATGCTATCCTTATTCTGCAACTGAATCTGATCCACCTATTATTAATCATAAATATGGGCAAAAAATCATCGAAATCTTAGGGCCTTCTCTCCGGGCTTCAATTTCTAATGTGAGCTACCCTAACTCTTGCAATAGAATAGTAAAATGATATGTACAATGATTCTAAACGAAACTGATTTAACTTTGAGGAAAGTAGTGTTTGAGAAGTCTGCCATTGACAGGTCCACCAGGCAGTGCTTGTTTACTCAAGTCCTTAACGAAAAATGAATTATTGCCTCTTAAAGCTTCAATTTTATATGACCCTTTCCACAAAATGTCGAACTTACCATGCTTTCCTTTGTCTTCATTCCTTGAGTCCTACTTTGGCACGAGGTTGACTACCTAGAAATCATTTCATTTCATTATCCTGTCATAGATGTTTTTGATGTTGTATTGAACAAGTTGAGTCTTGTTATAGACTTCCTCTCTGAATTGTTGCAACTGTATGGTTTGGTTGATCCTTCTTTGTAAATCATTATTTTCCACCTGTGATTCTTGTAACAATTTTAACACAGGAACTCCTAGAGAAAAAGGAAACACAACATCAACTCCATATACTAGTTGGAATGGAGACATTCCAATAGACTTTTTGGTGCTAATTTGGTCAGCTGAGAGGGCATTAATCAACTTTTATGCCAAGATTTGTTATTCTCTTGCAACAACTTTTTCATGATGTTGACTAAACTATTTTTGGAGGACTCAACTAACCCATTTCCTTGTGGGTAATAGGAAGTTGAGTGTCGTAATCTTATATGTTTTTTGTTACAAAAATCAACCATTTTATTTGACTTAAAGGCAACAACAGTGTCAGTGATAATCTTATTGGACATCCAAACCTAGATAGACTATTACCTTCTAAAAATTGGATAATGATAGCATCTGTGGCCTACCTAGTTGGGATAGCCTCAATCCACTTGGTAAAGTAATCAATGGATGTTAATATCCATCTATGTTGGCTTGAAGAGCTGGAATAGATCTCACCAATGAAATCTAGATCCCACTGCTGAAAAGGAGTTTCAACTGAAATGGGTTTCAAGGGTAAAGGAAAAAGCTTTCTCTAGCCTTCAAAGATTTGACACTGGTGGAAAGTGATGACTTTCTTATGCATGTCTGCAAACAAGATAGGATATTAAAATCCAACCCTTAGGATTTTTTAGTTATGCTTTTCCAATACAAATGGCCTCCACAGTCTCCTTGATGAATCTCTTCCATGACCCTCTCTGTTTCATCTTTCAATAAAAAAATTAGAAAAATAACTCCAACATATTTCCAATATACATTCTGATCTAAAATACAAAATTTTATAGCTTTCAGTTTTAGAAACCTATCATTTGTCTTTGTTAAACTAGGAGGAGCTTGTAAGTTTTTTAATACAAAGATAATGTCTACATAGCTTGGTGAGGTAGCAAAGGCCTCTGATACCTGTGGAGACGCAAACTCTTCCTGTTCATCGAGTGGAGCAATATAATTGACATCCAATGCATGAAAATTGGACTCGGCCATTAGTTTTTCCAATCCCTAACCTTTGATGAGCTTGCTTTTTTTAATCTCAAAACCATACTCTAGGATCACAACAATCCATTTCCTTCTTCAGCCATCTAGGTCAGTCTGTGTGAGAATATCTTTTACCACAACATTAAGGACAAATGCAATGATATGAGAATTTAGGATGTACACTCTAAAATCGTTTAATTCTTTTACCAAAGAAAAGGATTGTTTCTCCATGGTGATGTACTTCAGTGATGCATCCCTCAGAGCATCCTTTTTTCTTCATTTTCTCTTCGTTTTCTTTTTCTTTTTGGAAATAACTTGCGGAATGAAATATTATTTACAACATCTCATATATAAAAATCAATAGCAAATAGACAGCTCATCCTATAAAATATAGGGGCCCTAACACAATGTACAGGGAGGTAAAACACTTTCAACCCTATCTATTAAAAATTAATTGCATTATCTTTGTTCCGCACCCTGCAGTCAGATCACTACTTGTTCAACAAGAGCTAGGTGAAAGGAGAGCAAATTGGATGAATGGTTTGCAAGAATATGATCTATAGATTAAGCCGGTTCACATAGTGAAGGGCCATGGCCTTTGTCGACTAGCAGCAAAAGCAATAAACAAAAAGGAAGAAGAACAAGATCTCTCAGGATGGGAGCAAGAAATTGAGATGTACAATGTCGAGCGAGCCTCCCCCACTACTAGAAAAAACTCTTGGTATGTTTATGTGCACCAATATCTTGAGCATGTCATTGTGTCCTGCCAATTTTCCACATGAAAGAATAGGGAACTCATACTTAAAGCATTATCTTACTAGTTGGTGCATAAGGTGATTTTTAGTAAGCACCGCAACAGAGTACTGCTCAGGTGTTTGGAAGCGCACGATTCAAAAAAGGTATTGCATGATCTCCACGATGGACCAGGGGGTGGAAACTTTGTGGGAAAGACAACTTCACATACGGTCATGTGGGCCAACTTTTACTTTCCTACATTATTCATATATGCTCATGCTTACACTATCAAGTGTCTGGTTTGTCATAGGTGTGTCGGCAGAAACAAGAAGTCATTTGCCCCATTACAACCCATTGCAATGGAAGAACCTTTTCAATTGTGGGGCTTGGATATTATTAGAGAAATATTTCCACATTCATTGAAGTAAAACTCTACATTCTTATTGTCACTGATTATTTCATGTAGTGGACAGAAGCAGTTCCACTCAAACAGGTTAAAGATTAGGAAGTTATTAACTTTCTGCAACAAAACATCATTTCCAGGTTCAAAATTCCTAATTCACTTTTTTTCAATAATGAAACATACTTCTCATCACTAAGAATTTATGATTTTTCATTGGAAAATGATATTATATTGAAGCATTAAGCTAAATATTATCGACATGGGAATGATCTTGCTAAATCCACAAATAATAACCTAATTTGCATTATCAAAAAGATCATATTCTCTGAGCAGTGAAACTGGAACTCCACTTAAGTAGATGCCTTATGGGTAGACTCAGTCATGCCAAAGCCTTCCATGACCACCTTCCCTTACTTCCTGATATATAGAAAAGAAGCCATCCTCCTGCCCAACATCTACTTGTCTTCTCTCGAACTCTCACAAGAATCCCAAGGCAAGTCGTGTCTATTAGTGTAGCGTAGGATGGACACCCTTTGCAAGCTACATGAAGAAAGGTTAAAAGTGAAAGAAAAAATTTCACTTATTCAAAGTCATATCAAGAGGTGGTTTGACAAAAATTCTGTAGGGAATAACAACTTTAGTGTGGGTGACTTAGTCTTGAAGTAGGATAAATCCCACGAGGACAAAGGAAAGCACACTAAGTTTTAGTCCTTGTGGATTGCACCATTCATAGTACACGAAAGGCTTGGCCAGCACACTTATTGTTTTCAATCACTTGAAAGGAATATTGAATCTCTCCCTCTCAATGATGAAGACTTAAAACATTACTTCCCATGAAGATCTGGGGCTCTGCCCAACATTGTGTACAAAGTCTTTTCTTTCTTGTTTGCTTGAGTTTTGTTTTGTTTTTTGTCTTGTGAATAAGTGTTGTGGATGTACATGTTGTGGCTTCTAAGTATGTGTGTGTATGAAACCTAAAGAGTCTTGTGACACTTCAACATTTGGGTAATCTTCTATCCATCTTCCTTGTGTTGGTTTTATCTTTTGGCCAATGAATTTCTGACGGAAATATGATCCATCTGTAAGGAGAGTTTTAGTCCAACCATGACACCATGTCTATTCCAGAAACCTCATGCCCATACTTAGACTTTATGTTTTAGTGCTTTCATGCTTATCCAACCAATAGAAGGGAGAAGGGAAAAAATCTAAATGAGCAAACCTAAATTAAAGGTCTTTATATGCTTCTCTGAAGGAACAACCTCTTTAGCTGTCAATAATTCAGGATCCCTCTTCCGCCCCAAAATAAATAAGTGTCGATGCATAGTTCTCTTTAAAAATAAATAAATAAAGGAGAAAGAAGAGAAAGACTTTCTGGGTTGAGAGGTGAAGCAAGCAACTCCACTGGGGTGTTGTCCAAGCTTGCTGGAAGTGGAGCAATGTTTGTGTTCTTGTGTGACTCTGCTACGCTACTATCTAGGCTTGCTAGTAATAGAGTATCACTAGAGATGAAAAATTATATACTCTGAAATCTTAAGCTTGTAATTTACACTACCCTTCCCGACATGAGACATTGTGATATCACTGAATCTTATGTTGTGTTCAACTGAGAGGGCATAAAGGGGACCATCTCTATTCATGGGGTAAGCGGGAAGACCAAAGTAATATACACGATGAATTAGTACTCCCTAAGAACTGAGGCCCTGCACATAAGAAGTTAACCGAGACAGAGAAGTTATAATTCAACCAATGTGTCACCAAGTTTTGTAGCTGCTACAACACCCTCCAAATTTTGGCTTACACTCAATTTAATAGCATTCCATTGTCTTGTACATTGATGTCACAAACACTGAAGCTTATTTCATGAACTTTATTGAAGTATTTTGTTCCCTTTTCGACGTGGAGTAAACTGTCATCTTTTGGCATGTTTAGATATCACACAATGTATGCAAGCCTATTCTGATGGTTTCAAAGGTCTACGTTTGTGTATATGAGTTTCTATAACTATGTAAACATCTGTCACTCTCAGAAAGTTTTGAGTACAGTCGCACAAGTGTTGTCACAGTCGTCCCAAAGTGTATCTTAAGTGTCACACGTGTCATAATTTGTTTCATGAAGGGAAATTATTTTTTCATTTGTTTATATGATCTATGTTGTCGTGTCATCAAAATATTCTAAGAATGTGATTACAACCAGATTTCATCACCGTTCACACTGATCTCACTAATCCAACACTTAGCCATTTTCATAAAAACTTTCTGACTGAGAAACCTAGATTCGCCAGGCCTCTCCTTAGCTGCACACTGCACAGTATCAGTCCTCTAGCTATGCCCTTTCTACTTGGCTTTGTGCAATGTGTATTTCCTTCCTCCCAAGGCTATTGCACTACATAGTTTCTATGCCCAAGCCTCGACCTTGACCTCCAGAATTGCGCAGTGATGTCCGCATCCCTACTTAAACCACACAATTCACATCCTAAATCCTCAGGCTCATCCTATAAGCCCTTAAACTGCAAAAATACATAATTTTATAGCCATCCTTAACTCCCAAAACTACACAGTTAGCTCTCCCAATGCCCATTCCCTCATCCTCTCCCACTGGCTCCGGAAATTGCATAGTTTTGTCCCTCACACGTGCCTGAACTATGCACTGCATAGTCTCACGACCCAATATTTTACCCTGGATGCTGGAACTACACCCTGCCCAATTCGTGAGTCCCTCTTCCTATCCCGTTACTTGTTCTAGGCTCAATTTGTGGATCAGAATGCATCATCTTAGACTAGGGGATTTTCGGATTGATGTGATCTCGTCATGAGTGAATTGCAGAAATAGGTAACTTATCATGTCATGAAAAGATGACAAAGAAGGAGAAGAAGGAGGGGATCATGCTTAAAGAATCTCTTGTAGCTGAAATTACAAGTTGATTGATCAAGAGAAAGCAAAGGGACACTAGGTTGCAACCGCTATCCAAGACTTGAGATCATTGAAGATTCCTCATCACCAAGCTATGTGGAGGTGGAAAGAAAAAATATTCAAGAGGACATCCAACACTCAAAAGTAATAATGGCTTGACATTTCCATGCCACAAGCATTCCATGTCAACAATGTCATGTCATGTCATTTCATGTCATGAGTGGTCATATGCCACATCACCATTGTGGATCATGTATATTATATTCAAAATGTATTGTAAAGTGGAAGTGCAAAGAACACACGTGGAATGTAAAGATTCATGTAAGTTGAAAATTCATAGGAAGTCAAACAATCATGAGGGTAGTCAAAGAGTCACCCTTGGTTATATATAATCCTTCATTGTATGAGAAAATGACTTTTCACCTTGGCTCCTCCTGCAAGACATTACAGAGATCGATCAGTTCTTTGAGGAGCAAGGGGTGGCCCCAATGCTCACCTACTGGAGCTAGTGATATACATTATAAATATGTGTCTTGGAACTTTTACTTAATAACAAAAGCCTTCAAGGCTAGCACATTCTTTATGCATGGATTATGAATGTTTGTAAGAATATTCCGCGGATGTTTGCATTTCATGTTTGCTTTCACTTGTGCTAAGATAGTTGAATTATTTCGGTTGTTTTAGTACTTATCTCATTGAGAATGTGTTGTAATGGTTGTCATTGCTATCCCATCCTCTTGGACTATTCTGTAGGATATTAGACAATTTTTTATTAATTTTTTGGTTGTAACCACCGTTGCATCCTCTATGAACTATTCTGCTGGATGTTAGACAGATTATTTCGGTTCATGTCTGTCTCTTCTTAGGTGGTACTACTACCTCTCACTTAGAGGGTCACTTTTCTCCCCTCTCCGTAGTAGAATAATCTCAACACATTTACAACTTAACACTCACCAAGTACACCTTCTTTCTTTTCGAAGACACCATTGCATCCCTCTCTCTTGCTAATAGTGAGAGCCAAGGAAAATCTTTAAAGATTTGGCAACCAAGCCTTTATACTAGATGGGACTCCTACACCAAATGGTGTGAGGTCTAGTTGGGATTTCATATCGGGGAGATCCCCTCAATGTTGGTGGGTCCAACACCATCAACATGTGACAAGAAAATAACAAAGGTGGAGCTAAGGAAGAAGGGGTTCAATCCTTCATTTTTCAAAAACAATTATCAAGCAAATCAACAAAGTCAACCAATAGTTAACTAAATAGGGATATTTCATAGAGTAAGAGACCATTACTTTAGCCCATTAGGTATTTGGGTTGTGGAGGAGAGAAAATGGAGAGGAACTTTGGGCCCTACAATGAAGGAAAAATGATGATTGTACATCACATCCAAAAAGCTTATACAATGGTGTACATGGGTAGAAGCATTCCTAGGATCTATGTAGATTTCAACAATAAGAAGGTTGATCATCAAGCACATATGATCAAGATTGAAGGTAGGTTGAACAACCAACCCTTTTACATTTTAATTGATTTTGGAGCTAGTCGTAGTTATCCTAATCCCAAGTTTGTTGAAAAATTTAACTTGAAGAAAA
The DNA here is from genome assembly GCA_000404065.3 of Pinus taeda. NCBI lineage: Eukaryota > Viridiplantae > Streptophyta > Pinopsida > Pinales > Pinaceae > Pinus > Pinus taeda. The sequence continues at coordinate 204,729 of APFE030969136.1, forward strand.
CCATGCACAACATGACTTGGTTAGTTCAACTAGCTATTGGATCTAAAAGAAGAATAATTGGACTTGTAAAATAATTCCAAATCAATATGAATGGGTTGGACAAAATTGTATATTTAAACATAATACTATTGGGATAATATGATTTCCTAATTGGTTGGATTGCTTGAAAAAATATCATGCAATATTACTTTACTGTTATAATAAAACATTTACTTGCCTTAATGAAGAAGGGAAGCAAAGACAAGTGTAGAGAATCCTAAGGCAAGTTTCTTTTAAGGAAATGGTAGTTATGCAATTGAAGAGAAAGTTTATAAAAGGGTTCCAAATTTATGTAGCCCACATGGAGGAGGAAACCGAGGATTAGGCACCAAGCATTGAGGATCAATGGGTACTTAAGGAATTCAAAGATTTGTTCACCAAAATCCTGGGGTTACAACCTAAAAGAGATATTTATTTCTCTATAAACATAGTACCAGGAGCTACCCTGATGTCCAAAACACCATAATGAATGAACACACTATAACTTAAAGAGTAACAATGTAGTTAGAAGATTTCTTTTAGAAAGGATACATATGCCCAAGTGTGTCACACTATGGTGCTCTAATACTCTTTAATAAAAATAAGGATGATACACTAATGTTGTACATTGATTTTAGAAAAATGAAAAAAGTAACAATAAAGAAAAAATGCGCTTTGCCAAGAATAGATTAATTGTTTGATTAGTTTAGGGGAGCTAAAGTTTTTTCCAAAATCAATTGAAATTGTGGTATCATCAAGTAAGGATTAAGGAAGAATACACCAGTAAGATAACATTTGAAACTCAATACAGGATTTATGTGTTCATGGTGATACCATTTGAGTTATCTAATGAACCATGTGTTTTCATGTGCTTTATGAATGGAATTTTCTAGAATTATTTGGATAGGTTTGTTATTATATTTTTGGATGACATCCTAGTATATTCCAAATATGAGGAAGAGCATGAAAAAAATTTGAGGATGGTGTTACAAATACTTAGAAATAATTAGCTCTATGCCAAGATGAGTAAGTTCCCATTTTATCAAAGTCAGCTTCATTATTTGGGTCATATAATTTCAGAAGAAGGGATTGTAGTAGACCAAAGAATGATCAAAGTAATAAAAGAGTTTCCAAAACCCAAAAATGTGATAAATATGAGATCATTCATGGGATTAGAAAGATAATATAGAATATTTATTGAGGGATTCTAAAAAATAGTCCATGTTATCACTTCAAGGAGGGGCTTAGAGGATCTCTCATATAAAATGGACATGTGATATGTTATAAATCAAGGAAGCTAAAGAAGCATGAAAGGAAATATATCAATCATGATTTAGAGTTGGTAGCCATTATACAAGCCTGAAAAATTTGGAGGAATTACCTCATAGGGAAAATATTTGAATTGATAACTAACCACAATGGTTTGAAGCATTTGTTTGGACAACCAAATTTAAATGCTAGACAAATAAGATGGCTAGAATTATTATCCTATTATGACATTGAAATTAATCCCATCAATGGTAAGGAAAATAAGGTGGTTGATGCACTCAGTAGAAGAGTGCATACAGTTCATGCTACAACCTTAAGTATATGTAAATCTAATTTAAAAACCATAATTTTAGAGGCTGAAAATTTAGACTAGTAATACATGCCCATAAAATGAAACCTACAACAAGGTAATCTCTAGCCAAAGTACAAGAATTATGAATTGGGGAAAGATTGAGTTCTTTTGTACAAAGGTAGTATTTATGTGCCAAATTCTCAAGGGATGAAAAATTTAGTATTAAATGAAATACATAGGGTACCAAAAGGAAATTCCAATAGTCAAGAAACAATACTCTTGGCCAAGTATGAAAAATAAGTGGCTAGGTCGTTTTTGTTGGCTGAGAGCGTGCACACAAGCATGACCTAGCTGCCTTCGTTGTCTCTTGCAACCTTCCTGTTAGGCCCCTATGCTACTAGTGTGACCCCTTATTGTTATTAGTAAAACCCCTTTATTATTGATGCACCCATGTAGTGCCCATATTGTTACTATTGTGCCCCATAGAAGCCCAGTACTGTTATTATTGTGCCCATACATTATTATTGTTATGTTGGCTCTGATTATATTATGACCCCTTAGAATTCTATATATAGAAAGGAGGTATTTTCATTGATTTAATGTAAAGGAGGTTGCCCCCTCGAAGAGGTTGAATTCTAAGGCATTGATCTATCTTTTTTATCTTTTGGTAAGCTGGTTTCATAACATTTGGTATCGGAGCTTTGAATTCTAGGGTTTCGCTGCTCCAAATAGGTCATCGTGGCATTTGCACTATAACTTTTTTCTGCAATGTTTTAGATGCTACAAAAAAACCCATTTGATAAGAAATCACGTTGAACCTTGGGTCTGGATTTTAGATATTTTCATGCAATATTTGCAGAGATATGATTTGAGGTAGTCGGTCTTTTTGCAGACTCCTGAATTACATTCCAAACAGGTGACCTAGGGAAAATTGTCATAACTTTCTCTCTGAGCATCGGATGAAATTTCATAAGAAGGTACAGAAAGACGATGGAATGTAGTTTCTTCAAGATATTTTTCAGAGCCAAAGGTCGAAACAGTGACATGTGGCATGTCATACAAGTTTGCTTTACTGAACTAGTCTATAATCAGGTCACTGTGGGAGATTGGGCATAACTCTTCCTTGGAGAAACCAATTTGGATAAGATTGTTGACATTGGAAAGAGGGCGCAAAGGGCTACTGTAGTTCACAATTTCAGAACTTAAAGATCCGAAAGTACAAAGTTACAGTTCTTTCAAGATCGAGTTCCTAAAATCAAGAAAAAGCAAGATGAAGAAGTTTGATGGCAAGGATCCAGTAAATGGATACTTTAGATGGAGAAATATTTTGATCTACATGGTGTACCACTGTTACAAAAGGTATGTATCGCATCTTCATATGTAGAAATAGATCATTTTTTATGGTATAAAGGGCTTTGTTCTCGTAAACAACTTGTTACGTTGTCAATTTTCACAGAGGAAATGATAGCAAATTATGAGGATACAAAGAGAAACACCTCCTTTAGAGCAACACCACAACTATTGGAAAGAGTAAAAGGGCCATAGTGGAAAGTAAAATTATGGCAACAAGGAAGTCTACCGCTCACAACTATAAAGATGGAAGTGTTGTTTCTCCTAGCCTTCCACAACCTACAAGGGTTACACCACAACGTTTGGAAGAAAAAAGAGAAAAAGGGCATTGTTACAATTGTGATAGCAAATGCACTAAAGGTCATAAGTGTGTTGAGAAGAAATTATTTTACATAGAGTATGAAGAGGAGGAAGAAAAGATTCAAGAAACATTAAAAAAAGAGGATATATGCAAGGACCCAACCCCAAAGAAAGAAGAAATGAATCAGACCATATCTTGTAAAGCATTGGAAAGAATTACGACTCCTCAAACTCTCAAGGTAGAAGGACATATCAAGAAGAAAAAGGTGCAAGAAGTGAAATATCACATCGAGAAAGAAGAAATGAATCCAACCATATCTTGTAATTCATTGGTCGGAATTACCACTCCTCAAACTATCAAGATGGAAGGGCATATCAAGAAGAAAAATGTTCAAGAAATTACCACTCCTCAAACTCTAAAGATAGGACATATAAAGAAGAAAAAGGTTCAAGCAGTGAAATATCACATCGAGCATCAACAACAAGTTCTCCAACTTTTAAAGGATAATGCCACTTTCGTGCAAAATCGAATGAAACAACAGGTAGATCAACATCATAGTGAAAAACGTTTTGATGTAAGTGATTGGGTATATTTAATACTACATCTCAAGCAAACTATTTATGAGAAGGAAATGTTGGGAATACTATATGCACTTAATAAATGGAAATCTCACCAAATGGGAAGACACTTCAAGGTAAAAATGGATCATGATAGTCTTAAATACTTTTTAGTTGTATAGTCTTAAATACTTTTTAGAACAACTATTATCTTTAGAAGAACAAAAACAATGGGTCACAAATATGTTGGGTTATGAGTTTGACATCATCTATAGAAAAGGGAAGCAAAATTTTGTTGCAGATGCACACTCAAGAAAGGATGAGGATGTGGAAACATTATTTTGTGCTATTTCTATTATCCAACCAGATTGGATAAATGAAGCAAGGGATGAATGGAAGAAGGACGAAGAAGTATGGCCACCCATTCAAAAGTTGCAGAAGATACCTATTCAAACAATATTGCCAAAACTTGAAGAGGAAGGAAAAATCATATTGGAACCTAGAGTAGTCACAGAAACAAGAACCTGACAGCTACGAAATCATTCAATTTCAGAGTATCTCATCAAGTGGAAGAATTTACTCGCTGAAGATTCCACATGGGAGGACAATAATTTTATATAGAAGCAACAAGAACTACTCAAGCGTTGAGGACAACACTTTTTGAAGGAGAGGGGCATGTTAGGCCCCGATACTACTAGTGTAACCCCTTATTGTTATTAGTACAACCCCTTTATTATATTGATGTACCCATGTAGTGCCCATATTGTTACTATTGTGCCCCATAGAAAGCCACTATTGTTATTATTGTGCCCTTACATTATTATTGTTATGTCGGCTCTGATTATGTTATGACCCCTTAGACTCCTATATATAGAAAGGAGGTCTTTTCATTTGTATCATCCAAGAATTGTTTATTTATGTAATGTAAAGGAGGTTGGCCCCTCGAAGAGGCTGAATTCTAAGGCGTTGATCTATATTTTCTATCTTTTCTTGAGCTAGTTTCATAACACTCTCAACTTTCTCAACAAACCCAACCCGAGAAACTCGAAATCCTGATCTCTTGGTGTATTCTCCAAGTGACACTCAAGCCTCCTCTTATAATTTTCTCGTTGACAATTCAACAGACGAAATTAAGTCCATAATCAATGGCTAAGATTATATTTGGCTTGATCCATGACTTTTGGACCCTTCTAACACAGTTTTATATTAATTCACATTAATATTTTATTTTCCCTAAGTTTAGACTTAGGGACTCCACTAAAAATATTAATTATTTCAATATATCTCAAATTGTTTAGAATCTGCCCAAACCATTTCTGGGTATTTGATATCTCATGTGCTTTAGCCTCTTCACCAATTTTTGTGGCTAAAGCACATCTGATGTTACCCCAAATCAGCATTCCCTATTAGCGATCACTGTGCTCTAGTAATACTCCTCACTGAGCATCACCCTGATCATCCGGCATCGGTCCATGTGCTGATGCTAGGCCTGTTTCCCAACATCCTTTGCATTGTTGCATCATGTACTACTACCCATGGCCCTGCCACTGCCACTATTTCTTCTGTACGACAACTCCCTTTGCATCTGTGTTGCTGCTCATGGCCCTACCACTGCCACTGTTGCCTCTGCACTCCAACCCCTCTCATCATGCTGCATCATGCTGCCCATAGCACTGTCACTGCTAACTCAGTCACTGAGAAGTAAGTAACTGATCTCCCAACTCTGACATCTCCATCAGGCTAGAAACACTCCTGATGTTGAATCTCCCTCTATCATTGATAAGTGCTCTCTTTCTGACCTCCGTGTTGCTGCAACAACTATATGCATCTCACACTGCTACCTCACGCTGTCCTAGGACTCCTGCACTGTAGCTCCCTCTGTTGTGCCATCCGCATCCATCTCTACTGACATCATTAGTACTGCTACTCCTCTTCGGGGATCCCATAGCAAGGTCTAATCCAAGAGGTTGGGTACCTTGAGGATCCTGCTGTTGGAAATAATACTAAGAGGGGGGGTGAATCATTATTATCAAATCAATAATCTTTTAATTTTCATACATAGATTCATATACGCTACTTCAGTTAAGGATACCCGCGTATATACGCAACTTTGTTTAAAGAAACTAGCGTATATCCAACAAACTTATGATTCAGTTATTTGATCTTCAATGAGTGCCTCAGAACATTATTAACCATACTAAAAGTAAACAGGTGCAGTAAAACATAACAGATCATCACACATAAAGAGCACACATGAACACCATGATATAAGGTGGAAACCCAATGTGGGTGAAAACCACCTGCTGCAATTTGTCTCTATCTTCCTTTAATAAGAAACTTCTTTTACAATGCACTGGTGCAGTGTCATACCAGTATGCAGGCTTCTACCTGCAAAAAGCTACAACCTTCTTTCATTCTCCAGACTCTCCTGGAAGGGAGCTACAACCCCCTTAGCTCTTGTACTAGTTGATCCATTTACTAGTACGTAGGTGTCGGCCTACTAAAATGCTCCAACCTTTACTCGTTTTCCAGCTGCTACTGGAAGGGAGCTACCACCCCCTTAGCTCTTGTACTAGCTGATGTACTAGTACGTAGGTGCCGACCTACAAAAGGCTACAACCTTCTCTTTCTTTCTCCAGGTACCATGTTTCATACATTTTCAGACTGGATACTCCTGAAGCACAATATCATAATCTGAAGGCCACATTTCATCCAATTTTCATACTAGACCCATTAATATCATTGAAGCACACAATCAATCAACACTAGCATCATCAATCTCTGAATCACCCAATACTGAATCACTGAAACTCTGTCAACAAAATGCAGTCACCAGAACACAAAACAGACAACAGAACACTGCAACAATAACCATATCCAACTGCAACTTCAAATATCATATATCATAATGTATACGCTACTATGACGAACCAAACCCGCGTACATACGCGCTTTCACCAAAGCCAACCGCGTACAGATCTACAAATATTTTCTCATAACTTTGCAGCTGTTCCAGACATCAATCATACCCATATCATAACATTTACATAACATTACATGCGTCAGTATACAGATCTAGAATAAGCATGATCAAACTGTATAGAGATGATTTATTCCAAGCCATTTAGATCCCGATCTATCCTTAGATCTTGTTCTCCATCAACCGCTTAGATTCCTCCTTAGCAAAGCATCATGAACCCATAACCTGCATACTGGATCTCATACTTCATCAGATATTCAAGACTTTCTCCATGCTTTTTCCTAATGATCTTCTTCTCCTTTTATAGTCTTAGGCCTTACTCAATACCATGGTCCAAAACCATTGAGAACCAATACTAGGGACCCAATACCTGGGTTCAACACTTCGGACGCCATACCAAAGACACAAACCATAGGTCAAAATACCACGGTCCCAAAAATAAGCTTTCCCACATGTACGCGCTTTTCCGTGCATGAAAGTGCGTGCATACGCATACGTGACTTTTGATCAGTAATCCTGCGTGTATACGCATCTTTGTATATAAAGAACCTGCATGTATACCCTACTTGGTATATAGCGAACCTGCGTATATACGCGACTTGGTACATAGTTAACCTGTGTATACCCTGCCTATGTACGCGACTTGGTATATAGTGAACCTGCGTATATACTCATCTTTCTTCATTCATTGTATTTTGATCATCAATTCTTTGCTACTGACCTGTTGCACTATATTCTGTCATCTTGCCATCAAGGACAACACTTGTATCATAATGCCAACAATCTCCCCCTTTGGACTTGATGGCAAAGCTAACTTGCCATATTGAGAACTGTCATCTTAATGAGTTGTCATTGTTCATTACATCTGAACTAATTCCTTTGAGTTGTCCAGCATCCCATGTGTTTTGTCACATCTGATCTCTCTTTTGTAGATTCATCTAGTTATGTATAAGTGAGATGTTCTGTTACAAGTGGGTTGCCATCAAGTACAACACATGCATCATAATGCCAACAATCTCCCCCTTTGAACTTGATGGCAACAACACCAAATCACTCTCCCCCTTTGACATCAAGGGAAAAGGGCGGACCAAGATATTCTCTTTCCTTGATAATCATTCCACCTGTTGAAGTCTCTAAATGAGCTCCCCCTTTGTATATGCCAAGGTGTACCAATCTGTCCATGCTCCCTCTGAGTACATGCTGGAATCTCTACTCTGCTGAAGAGAGTTGTTCATGCTCCCCCTGACTGTAAGCAAGGTCTGCAAAAAGATATTCTATAAGAAAAACATGACTCTATACATCATAAGTGACCTTCCTATCATCAAAGACTCATACATACATTCATCTCCCAACCAAGTGGGGATATACCAAAAGTTTACACATGATAATACAAGAGTATAACATCATTCATCCCAGGCATAGTGGGGATACCAACATAGGCCGTTACATGACCTTGATAATAAAAGAAATATATGACATAGAGACCAAATATCAAGAGTATGACAGTCATTAGCAATATCCAGATCAGCAATCATGTTCTCCTTTTGCACCTATTCCATCTGTGCCAGATGGTCTCTGTCAGGCCCATATCAGACTCTTCTCATCCTGAGTTTGGCCCACTGATTTCCTTTAAATCAATATATACGCAATTTTATCCACAGAAACAAGCGTATATACGCGGATCCTCCTTATTAAACTCACGTACAACCACTTCCAGATTAGTAACCTGTAAATGTTCTATAACAAGGTATGTCTGCATATAGATATCAATTCATCCTTTTGAACAGAATTCTGCATATGACATACAGAATCATTCACATTATATCATATGTGAAAAACACCATAGCCATCTCATCAACATCAATATCTACATGATCCAAGTATCATCACATGGGAACATCTACATCAATCAACATATGTAAGTATCAACCTATCATCATATGGGTAAGAACTCATCATCATCATATCTCCAACAATACAAATCCATGTATCCAGTACTATGTATCTGGATCTTAAGATCATTTGTCAAGACTTCTTGATATCATCAACAGCAACAATCCTCATCCACATGAGTGCCAAGAATTATAGGAATCCCGCATCATAACTGAATTGTATGATCTTTATGCATATGACGACAGAAGCATATGAGTGACTCATCATCAAGTAATGAAGATGTGAATTCAAGCTTTGTACTTCTCCTTATCCTTATGAAGATCACCATGTAAGCACCATATATGCATCATCGAAGAATCAACCACAAATCTGATTTGAACATCAACTATGTAACCCCAAGAATCATATGAGATTTTGTCATGGACAACTCATAACCATATCATAACAAAATATATCATTTAGCCATATAAGCATCATCACCAAAGACTACTAACCATAATGCCAACAATACATTATTAAAAGCATCTGCTCCCCCTGAACCTGTGCTATCAGTTTACTGTCAGATCTGATCACGTATATATCAGCAAGAAGTATCACGACATCATCATCATCAAGTTAGGATCAAATACACCAGATCTGATCATGCATATATCAGCAAGAAGTATCAAGACATCATCAAGTTAGGATCAAGACATTTCCACACATCATTAGCAGATTGTAACCAGAGCAAATAATGGACTGAATCATATCAGACCCTATCTCCTGAGCCTGTCCCTACTGCTTTTCCTCAGACTGACATATACGCGACTGTGTAGTGTATAACTTGCGTATATACGCGACTTCCTTTTATGAAACTTGCGTATGAGATTTAGGACACTGAAGTTTTACACTTTCAGCTCCCCTTGAGTCTGTTATGTCTGTATATGGTGTTGTGCCACATCTTCCTTACTGGACTTCCTTCTACTTCCATATCTTCAAGTGTGATGATGTTTTCACCTTTTAGTGTGGTGCCCGTACATTGTTCCTCCTTGGCTATATGTCCAAGCTTGTTGCATGCATAACATCTTACATGTTTCATATTCCTTCTGTAGCAATCAACAGCTTTGTGACCGAACATATTGCAAGAAAAACAATATCCATTAAAGTACCTGAACCGTGATGATCTTTCTGGGTGATGATCTTGAACCATTCTTCTTCTGCATATGGCTGCAACATGTCCAAGATTATGACATACATAACATTCAACCTTATTTATCGGAGGAGTAAAAGATTTTCTTTGAAGAATTTCTTTCCTTGGCTATTGATGGGGTTGACCTCTCATCTCCTTGTTGAGCATTTCAGATTTTGCATGGGAGTTCCTTGTCTTATTTCCTGAACTAGATCCATCTTCAATAGATTCATGAAAACCAAGACCAGTTTTGATAGGAGGAGACCTTTGACTACTAAGAATATCATCCAAAATCTTAGTACTATCTTGAAATCAAAAGAGCTTATCATTTTCTTCTAATTTATCATTTAGAATATTTACCTCAACCTAAAGTTGCTTTTCCCTTTCACGATGCTACTTCTTCATGTTTTCTTCAACTTTTCTTTCTTCTTCCAACTGATGTCTTAGTTCAAGAACTTTGTTTTCTTGTTTTTCAAGAGCTTGGAGTAGTTCTTTATTCTACTTCTTTGATTCTTCAAGATCTTCCTTTAGCGAGAGGATTTTAGCTTCAAGCCTTTCATAGTAACTGGATCTATCTCTAAGTTTCTTGATTGTTGTGCTTCTTTCATTTACTTCATTTCTTAATGATGTCACTTCACCTGCAACTTTTGACATTTTCCTTGAATAGCTTCCTTACCTTGTTTCCTTCCTCTAGTTGAGCTTTAGTTTGGTAGATTCTTCTTTGAAGGCACATTCCCTTTTGTTCAATAGATCTTGTTGATCTCTAATTTTGTCTGTGAGCCTTTTAAATTCTGCCTCTATTTGATATCTTTCTTGCTTACCCATAAGAGCACATTCAGTTGTTTCGCTATCACTTTCATCATCTTCAAACAGATAGATAAATGTATCACCAGAGAATAACAAATTCATACCTGATAGTTCTTTAGCTCGTTTATCTTCATTCTGAAGTGATTCTGAATCTGAAGTGCTTCTTCCACATATTCCCCAATCGATTCTCCCACTGTCATAGTTCTTCTGAGATGTCTTCTTCTTCGTAGGCGCTTTCTTCTTAAGCTTCTTTCCCATTTTTCTACGAATCTCCTTCAAGCGATTAAGCTTCTACCAAAGGACCTGCTCTGATACCAATTGTTGGAAATAATACTAGAGAAGGGGGGGGGGGGGGGGGGGGGGGGGGGGGGGTGAATCAGTATTATCAATCAATAATCTTTTGATTTTCATACTTAGGTTCATATACGCTACTTCAGTTAAGGATACCCGCATATATACGCAACTTTGTTTAAAGCAACTAGCGTATATCCAATAAACTTATGGTTCAGTTAGTTGATCTTCAATGAGTGCCTTAGAACGTTATTAACCATATTAACAGTAAACAGGAGTAGTAAAACAAAACAGATCATCACACATAAAGAGCACATGTGAACACCATGATATAAGGTGGAAACCCAATGTGCGTGAAAACCACCTGCTGTAATTTGTCTCTATCTTCCTTTAATAAGAAACTTCTTTTACAATGCACTGGTGCAGTCTCATACCAGTACGCAGGCTTCTACCTGTAGAAGGCTACAACCTTCTTTCATTCTCCAAACTCTCCTGGAAGGGAGCTACAACCCCCTTATCTCTTGTACTAGCCGATCCATTTACTAGTACATAGGTGCCGGCCTACTGAAATGCTCCAACCTTTACTCGTTTTCCAGCTGCTACTGAAGGGAGCTACCACCCCCTTAGCTCTTGTACTAGCTGATGTACTAGTACGTAGGTGCTGACCTACAGAAGGCTACAACCTTCTCTTTCTTCCTCCAGGTACCACGTTTCATACATTTTCAGACTGGATACTCCTGAAGCACAATATCATAATCTGAAGGACACATTTCATCCAATGTTCATAATAGACCCATTAATATCATTGAAGCACACAATCAATCAACACTAGCATCATCAATCTCTGAATCACCCAATATTGAATCACTGAAACCCTGTCAACAAAATGCAGTCACCAGAACACAAAACAGACAACAGAACACTGCAACAATAACCATATCCAACTGCAACTTCAAATATCATATATCATAATGTATACGCTACTATGACGAACCAAACCCGCGTACATATGCGCTTTCACCAAAGCCAACCGCATACAGATCTACAAATATTTTCTCATAACTTTGCAGTTGTTCCAAACATCAATCATACCCATATCATAACATTTACATAACATTACATGCGTCAGTATACAGATCTAGAATAAGCATGATCAAACTGTATAGAGATGATTTATTCCAAGCCATTTAGATCCCGATCTATCCTTAGATCTTGTTCTCCATCAACCGCTTAGATTCCTCCTTAGCAAAGCATCATGAACCCATAACCTGCATACTGGATCTCATACTTCATCAGATATTCAAGACTTTCTCCATGCTTTTGCCTAATGATCTTCTTCTCCTTTTATAGTCTTAGGCCTTACTCAATACCATGGTCCAAAACCATTGAGAACCAATACTAGGGACCCAATACCTGGGTTCAACACTTCGGATGCAATACCAAGGACCAAAACCATAGGTCAAAATACCACGGCCCCAAAAATAAGCGTTCCCACATGTACGCGCTTTTCCGTGCATGAAAGTGTGTGCATACGCATACGCGACCTTTGATCAGCAATCTCGCGTGTATACGCATCTTTGTATATAAAGAACCTACGTGTATACGCATCTTTGTATATAAAGAACCTGCATGTATACCCTACTTGGTATATAGCGAACCTGCGTATATACGCGACTTGGTACATAGTTAACTTGCGTATAACCTACCTATGTACGCGACTTGGTATATAGTGAACCTGCGTATATACTCATCTTTCTTCATTCTTTGTAGTTTGATCATCAATTCTTTGCTACTGACCTGCTGCACTATATTTTGTCATCTTGCCATCAAGGACAACACTTGTATCATAATGCCAACAATCTCCCCCTTTGGACTTGATGGCAAAGCTAACTTGCCTATTGAGAACTGTCATCTTAATGAGTTGTCATTGTTCATTACATCTGAACTGATCCCTTTGAGTTGTCCTGCATCCCATGTGTTCTGTCACATTGGATCTCTCTTCTGTAGATTCATCTAGTTATGTATAAGTGAGATGTTTTGTTACAAGTGGGTTGCCATCAAGTACAACACATGCATCATAATGCCAACACCTGCCCCTCATTGCCTGTAGTCTTCCTGACTACAGCTTGATGTCTCCCCACTTTTGCTCAAGTGGTGTGTGTGCACTTATATCACATTCATCGTCTATCTCCACTTCCTTCTCTGCCCTTGCTGGCACTGCCTTGGTCTCGGAGGCCTCTCCCTTACTCTTCTTCCTTGGACTCTGGGTCGCATAATGACCCATCTCCCCATAGTGGAAGTATTTGACCTTGGAGAGGTCCTTCTTCTTCCGTTTCTCTTGCTTTCCCTCAGATGCTAGGGCACCATCCTCCTCCTCCTCCTTCTTAATTTGGATCCCCTTGTCGCTGCTTCCCACCTTGCTCAGCCTTTTGATCTCTTATTTAAGAAGAGAAGCCCACATTTCCTCCCAATTTGGAAGGGTCACCCTTCCTAGTATGCTCTAGACAAACACCTCCCATTCTTCTAAGACTGCGTTTAGAGTTGTTATCACCATCGATTATGGATCCGACGTTGCCCCTATGGAAGTCAGTTGATCCTGGATCTCCTTCAATCGACCAAGGAATGGGTCGATCTATTCTCCCTTTTGCATCTAGCATGATCGCAGCTGATTTTCTAGTAGCATCTTCCTCTGCATGGAAGTATGTTGAGACAACTTGGTCAGGGCCTCCCACAACTCCTGTGTCGTGTTCTTCTCGGCAATATGTGGTACTATATGATCCTTGCCCCTGTCAAGGATGATACTCTTAGCCCTCGCCATTACATCCTCGTACATGTCATTATCAGCTGGGTCAACTAGGACCACTACCATCTTTAATACGAAGTGCTTGACACGATTTCTATCAAGTATGGATAATATTTTGGCCTTCTAGACTACGAAGTTTGAGTCTCTCTTTAGTCTGTCCTGGTCTCTTACTCCGTGTAGTGCCATTTCACTACTCCTCTACTTCCCTCCTCGAAGCTCTTGGTGTGACTCCCTCTGAGCCTCGATTTCCCTCCTGGAAACCCTTCTGCCAATGTCTAGATGCCCCTCCCCAATCGTCTGTGCAACTATAACACTGATCCGGATTCCTTGGCTAGAAATCCACCACATAAACAAATCCCTCTACCTTGGCCTTGCCCTGTTAGGTATTGTTCTTACTACAGCACCCCACCAACTCCACTCTGCAACTTACCCACGACCTCTTAAACCCCAACAAACTAAAGGTTAGAGCTCCTAGCTTTGTGCAATCCCAACACTGTCAAATCAGCTTCCTTAGCCAAATGAATTAGCCCTCCTAGCCTCTGTGTGAGCCTATATTTGCCTCCTCCAGCCTCTGCGCTGCTTCTTCCTAGCTCAATCTTGATGACACAGGCACTGCATCGCCCCCTTCCTTGCTGCTATTCTATTAGGAACAACTTCTATCACTCGGGACAATTGTTTTCTACTGTTGTTACTCTGCTCGGTTGATGTTCTCAATTCTCCTGTGATCTACAACCACGCTCTGATACCATGTTGAAATTTCTAAGTCTGACACGTTAGAAACCCTTCATGCACTTTACTGATTTATTCCTACCTACTTGTACATCCTCAAAACATTACAAATCATCAATTGAAGGAAATAGAAACAAGCACACAAGTGACACCGTTGTTTTTGGACTAATGTCTCCGGAAAAACCCAATGCGGGAAAACTGATGCATCTATCTAAGGGTTTGATTTATTAAGCAGTTTTAGAATACAATATAGGTGCTAAATACAGCTCACCCAACAGAGAAAAATCTCGACAGTAACACCTCTCTACTCGGAAGTAGATATTCCAGCTTAAACCCTAGATAAACACTCTGGCATCTCCACAGCTCCAATCTACCCCATGACACCCCAATGTCAGCCTCTAGGGATTACGTCAGCATCTCTTTGGCCCAGCGTTAGCCCAGCATCACTCTAGCTTGGCTTGCGTAAGCCTGTGGAGGCACTTCATTAGTCCTCTAGCCCTCTGCGTCACCCACGCTGGCCCTCTAAGGCACTGCGCGGCTCCCGGTTGCCTTTGCGTGAGCCCTGGCTTGCTTTGTGTGAACACTTGGCTACTTCTGCATCCCTTTCTCCGGTTATTGCACTGATCCTCTCAGTGCTATCATTACCTCTCTGCTTCTATATTCACTGCCCCTTAGCTGCAACTCTGATCACTCTTTCAACTTTCTCAGGAAACCCAGCCCCGGAAAGTCGAAATCTTAATCTCTTTGTGTGTTCTCCAAGTGACCCTCAAGCCTCCTCTTATACTTTTCTCGTTGACAATTCAACAGCAGAGATTAATTCCCTAATCAACAGATAAGATTATATTTGGCTTGATCCATGACTTTTGGACCCTTCTAACACAATTTTATATTAATTCACATTAATATTTTATTTTCCCTAAGTTTAGACTTAGGGACTCCATTAAAAATATTAATTATTTTAATATCTCTCAAACTATTTAGAATCTGCCCAAACAATTTCTGGGTATTGGAGATCTCATGTGCTTTAGCCTCTCCACCAATTTTCGTTGCTAGAGCACATCCGATTTTACACCAAATCAACAGGAATTATGAAAATATAAACCACCAAGAACTCTTGGTTTTCAATTAAGATTTTTTGTATAAACATGCCAACAATGTTGGTTTTCATATTTATAATTTTATTATTATTATTGTTATTATTATTATTTAATATCAAGAAAATTACAATTGAGTTAGAGAATGATGAGGAAGATTTCCTTTCTTAACCAACTTGAATTCAGAACTGTTTTGCAAATACTTGACAAACTTTTCTCTTATTAGCGGTTTAAGATATAATCTTAATCTATGACCATTAACAAGGAAAGTAACTTGTTTATCATCAATAGTTTTAATCTTAGTTGTTCTATTATCAAATACAATAGCTATCTCATAAGGACCAAGCCAATGAGTTTGAAATTTTCCTCGAAAATCTTTGAATTTGGAATAAAAAGGAAGAGCCCAATCACCTAGCTTGAACTTTTTAGCCTTGATAAATTTGTCATACCATCTTGATCTTTGTTGTTGAACTATATTGGTTCTTTGAATAACATCTTGTCAAATCTCATCTAGCTCATTCAATTGTTCTAATCTTTGTTTTTGAGCTTTAGAGAGATCAAGGCCTAATTTGGTTGTTGTTCTGAAGGTCTCCACTTGGAACTCAATTGGAAGCAAAAATTTCTTCCCATAGACAATCTCATAAGGAGTGTGTCTAGTTGTATTTCTCCATGTGGTCATGGTAAATTTTAGGGGCAAATTTTAGCCCAACGGCGAAATTTAAGGGGTTTTTCATTTTAGAGGGGTGAAATTTTTATAAAACACTCATTCCATATATTTAACCCAAATTTTATTTAAAAAATAAATTTTTTGTTTCATTTTAGCCCAAAAAAAGGCTCATTTGACCCAATTCGCCTAGTTTGGGAGGTTATATTCTATTACAATCGGTCAATTTTCTGTTGTGCAATGTTAAATTAGTTTGCAAACGCTCATTTTCTGGTTTGGGAGGTTGTATTTGGTCCCAATAAATAAAAATATAAATAAAGTGAAGGTATGGTAAATAAATAAAAACCTTTTTTTATATTTACTCCAAAGGTATGGTAAATAAATAAAACCCCTTTTTATATTTAGTCCATGACCCTCTTTTTATTTAAGAAGGCTCAAAAAAGAGGTTTTATTTAAGTGAATCATATGGGCTTAATACCATATTTATAGAAGAAATATGGTAAATTAATAAAAATATAAATAGACGAGAGGTATGGTAAATAAATAAAACATTTTTTTATATTTACTCCATAAGTCACCTTATATTTACGAACACACAAGGGTGTAAATAAATAAAATATAAATAAAGTGGAGGTATGGTAAATAAATAAAAATATAAATAAACTAAAGATATCTTAAATAAATAAAACCTCTTTTTATATTTAGTCCATAACCCTCTTTCTATTTAAGAAGGCTCAAAAAATAGGTTTTATTTAAGTGAATCATATGGGCTTAATACCATATTTATAGAAGAAATATGGTAAATTAATAAAAATATAAATAGACGAGAGGTATGGTAAATAAATAAAACATTTTTTATATTTACTCCATAAGTCACCTTATATTTACGAACACTCAAAAAATGTGTTATATTTAGGTGAAGCCTATGGGCCAAATTATTATTAATACCACGCAAAAAAAACATTATTAACCCTAATATTAGTATTAATAAAAATCAAGATAACACACGGTATTGACCCGTGGTATTCACGTGGAATGTAGCCTATTTAAAGGGGAGAATTAAACCATAGATCCATCTTTACTTTGGATCTACTAAGCTCTGAGAGAATATCGTGATATATAAACTAGCATAGAGTGAAAAAATATTTGATCCCTCTTGGGGCTTGGTAGATCAAGAGTAAAAATGGATCTTGTAATTTAATGTCACTTAAACATTTTAACTTGGTTAAAATAAAAATCAATTATTAATTTTTATAAATTATTAATGGTAGTTTTTAACCTCCAGGTTTATGATAAACCATGGTATTGATCCATGGTAATACCATGATATTCATGTGAGCATGGACTATTTAAAGGGGAAATTCTATTAGCTTAGATCCATCTTAATTCCGGTTCTACCAAGTGCTGAGAGGGATAAATAGATTTCATCCCTCTAAGAGATACAACACTGTTAAAAAATCTAAGACATATGAAGGTAGAGAATTATGCTAATACGCAATTTAGATTGGGGGAGACGTAATTGAATTTTATTATTTAATTGAATATTTCGAATTAAAATAATAATAAATCTACATTTATATATTTATATATTGATTGGAAGGCTTCTCACAACGGTCACTTCTTTCCATTAGATCCCCTTTAGGCCTTTGGGATACCTACTACTTTCTTATATTATATAGTTGGGGCTTGCTACTTGTTGGCTTGTCAGGGTAAACAAACTTGATGTGTTTTTTTTTTTATCTCATAGTTGGAATCTATGGAATAAGAAAGAAATTTGATAGCTTGACAAAAGTCGTAGCTTGACAAAAGTGGTAGAGAAAATATTAATCTCTCCTACCTTAATAGAATTGGTGGTCAAGATCAACACCTACAAGAACTTTGTTGTGGAATATTATCAAAACTAATAGAAGGATATTAAAGAGTGTACAGTAAGAACCTTGACAAACACGGCCACTGAAACTTGCAACATTATTTGTAGGAAGAGAAAATTATGTTTCTTTTTTTCAAACATGTATGTTAGTATATTACAGTTTAATGAATATGTTTTCCTATTATCATATACATTTTCATAGTTTAACAAAACATTCGTCAAGACTTCACAATGTTTTATTATTCAGTGAAAGATTTACGAAGTTCTTACAAGATTTTATAATTCAGTAAAATATTCTCCATGACTTTACAAGATAATATAATATGGTTAGAGATTCGCCAAAAAAATTATATATACATATTATATTATTGATAAAATCGCTCCCATTTTTCCTTTGTATCATGGGGATTCGCCCATTTATTATACATATAAATTTAGGGTGGTTCTCAAAATTTTCCCTGCATGTGGTTCAATATGCCCATAGTGCCTTTGGAAGATTTTTTGCCCAATCTCTCCTATGTAGATGCATAATCTTGGTTAGAATTGCTTCAAGTTCCTTATTAGTGGACTGTACTTGTCCATTGGCTTGTGGATGATATGGAGTAGACTTTTAATGTTTGAACTTATATTGCTCCATGATATTTTGCACCAACTTGGATGTGAATTGAGTACCTTGATCGGTTAAAATTTCTCTTGGAACATCAAAACGAGTAAAAATATCCTCAATAAGGAATGTAACTACAACATTTCCAGTTTCAAATGAAAGAGGTTTAGCTTCTACCCATTTTGTAACATAGTTTGTAAAAACGAGTACATACATTTTCTGTTTAGATGCCGGATTTATTGGTCCAAAAAAATCTAGAGTGCATTTTTCAAAAGGCTCTACAAGTACCTGTGGTTGTAGAGGCATTTCATTTGATGGAATAGGCTTCCCCATTCTTTGAAAACTATCACATCTTTTGACATATTCCTTGGCATCTTTAAAAAGAGAAGGTCAATAATATCCCAAAAGGAGGATCTTGTAAGCAGTTCTTCTATAAGCAAAGTGTCTTCCACATGGATCATCATAACAATATTTTAGGATTTATGGTACTTCATCGTCTCGAACACACCTTCAAATGATCAAATCACGTCCAGTTTTGTATAATTCTCCATCTATACAACAAAAAAAAAAAAAATAAATAAATAAATAAATCCTGGATGATAGTTGTGGGGCTAACTTAGCCAAATAATTAGCAATATCTGCAAACCAAGGTGTTTTAGTAGATATTGCAAAAAGATATTCATCAGGAAAATTATCCTTTATAGGAACATCATCATTATTATTATGCATTCTAGAAATAAAATCAGCAATTTTGTTTTCTTTTCTTGCTCTATCAAGAATAGTATTGTTGAATTATTGCGATAATAACAACCATCTTATAATTCTACCATCAATAATTGGTTTGTTAATTAGATATATAATAGCATAATGATCTATATGGATGAAAGTCTCATAACCAGTGATATAATGTCGAGACTTGATAATGGCATGCACAACAGCTAAAAATCCTTTTAAGTTACAAAATAATTTAACTCTGTTGGAGTCAAATTTTTGCTTGTGTAATAAATAACATGAGTTAGATATTTTTGTCCCAACACAACTCCTAAAGTTGTATTTGTAGCAATAGTAGAAATGTGAAAAGGAAGAGACCAATTAGTTCCTCTTAAAATTGGTGCTTCAATGATTTTTTTCTTCAATGTCTCAAATGCTTTTTGGCAGTCATATTCCAAACAAATTCACAGTTTTTCGTAAGAAGTTTGAAAAGTGGAGAGGCTATTTTTGCAAACCTTTTTTATGAATCTTTTATAATAACCAGTGAACCCAAGAAAAATTCTAACATCTCTTTGACAAACAGGAAATGAAATTTTAGAAATTACTTCTACTTATTTAGGTGTATCCACTTTAATTCCATCACTTGAAATATGGCAGCCTAAAACAATTCCTTCATTAAACATCATGAAACAATGCTCATGACTTAATGAAAGATTTGCTTATTTACATCTAATGAGAGTTTTTTCTAATTTTTCAAGAGCTTCTTCAAAAGTGTTTCCATAGACAGTAAAGTCGTCCATATAAACTTCCACACAATCATGAACTAGATAAGAAAAGATGCCCAAAAATACTCTTTCAAATGTTGCAGGTGCATTACATAATCCAAAAGCAAGTACCATATAGGATTGTGTTCCCCAAGAACATGTAAAGGTTGTTTTGTCTTTATCTTCTAGTGCCAATTGTATTTGGTTATATCCACTGAAATAATCAAGAAATGAAAATATTTGTTCCCTGCTAAGGTATCTAATAATTTATCTATAAAAGGTAGTGGAAAATAGTCTTTTAAAGTAGCTTTGTTCGATTCCCTATAATCAATGCACACTCTCCATTTTCCATTCTTCTAAGAAACTATCACTAAACGTGACACCCATTGACTATCTGATATTGGATAAATGAAATTCACATTAAGTAACTTTTGCAATTCCTCCTTAACAAATTCTCTCAAATTAAGATTCATCCTTCTCTGAGGTCATCTACCTAGTTTGACATTTTCTTGGATATATATATTATGCATACAAGTTTTAGGATCAATTCCCTTCAAATCAGTATATTCCCATGCATAAGTAGAGGAATGTTTTTGTATAATATTTGTAGATTTTCTCTTTTGAAATTCTTCCAAGTTACTATTAATATTTAATTTTTTACTTGGAAAGATTTCTACTAGAGAATTTCCAAACTTTTCCATAGAATGCAAATCCATTTGATGAGATGATAGATATTCAATATTACATTGTTTTTTAAAACTTCGATCTAGTGTATAGTATGAAGAAGAATCATTATTATTCATTAAATTTATCAATTGATCCTCTTCATCTATTTGCGAAAGAGTAAAAACTGGTTAGAGATCATCAAAGTCTTCATTATCATCCTCTATCCAAACTTCAGTTACTATTTTTGCAGGTGGATACAATGTGAATTTCTTAGAAGAGTTTCCATCAAAAGTATACATATCACCAGATCTATAACTTATGAATGCATCAGTTGTAGCTAGCCAAAGTCTACCAAGGATCAATGGATGACCTACTAAATTATTCTTGGGAGTTAAAATCATAAAATCAACATGATATTATCAAGAATCTAAAGAAACAGATACATCTTCTAATATACCATCAGGTTTGATAACAGATATATCTGCTAATTGCAATAATATAGGGGTATATTAAAGATTTGGAAGCTTTAATTGATCCATAGTTTGTTTTCTCATGATATTGATAGCTCCTCATAAATCAAACAAAGTGATTGCAATCTCGAAATCATTGATGTGATTTTTTACAATCGGGCTACGTCGATCTAGATATTTTTGAACTATTGGTTTCCTCATCATAATATCAGCGATTTTTCCTACCAATTGGATTTTATTGACATCTTTTCTTTTCCTTCCTGGTTTTCTAATGTATAGCTCCTTAATAGTTTTTGCAAATATTGGTATTTCCTATATAGCTTGAAGTAAATGAATTTTTATGCAACATTTTTTAGTTCATCTAGCATATCATAATCTAGTAAAACAATTTACTTTTCTATTTCTTTATCAATTTTGAGCCTTTCAGGACAAGGTGGATCTTGTAAGGAAATAGAAGGTTGTTCTACTAGAGGAAATATAGGAGCTAAATTTATCTGGTCATCCTTCAAATGTATAGGAATATCTTCCTTTGGAGGGGTCTTTTATTGATCAAGAATTGTATATTTTTCAAGAACCTCGTCCTCTTTAGATTTTTGGATGACAATTATTGGTTACTTCTTTTGCAAAACCCTACTAGATCTAAGTTGAAAATCGTTTAGACCTAACGAGGCTATCATAAAATCTTGAAAATTTTGACCTTCTATATTGTAGACAACTTGTTGATTTTTATTATTTGGATTTGTGAGTGGTTGAGAACGTAGTTGATTGGATTTTTTAGGAAATGGATAAGATGGTAATGAAAGTTGTTGATTTTGTGGTTGGGATTGAAATTGAGGGGTTTGGCTTGGTTGAGGAGGATAATATTGAGGTGGAAACATGGGATAATATTGTTGAAATTGAGGATATTGAGGATTTATGCCATAATAATTTTGCCAACCTTTTCCCCGACATGGATTTTGAGGTTGTGGATGCCAAGGTTGCCAAGGCATAGGTGTATTCCAATTATTTTGTGGTTGTGCATAGGAATGGTATTAAGTGTTCAAGCCTTGTGTCATATTTGGTTGTTGGTATTTCCATGGTCTTTTAGCAACAAAGAAAAGTGATTATGCTTGGCTTGTTCTAGGTCCATCCTGAAAGGAAACTTTAAGATCAAGTATTGAGTGACACTTCCTTGTATCATGATTTCAAGAACATATAACACATATTTCTACATTATCAAGAGGACATTCTCTCAAAGCATGTTTCTTCCTACACCTAGGATAGAAAATAGATAATGCAACATTTTCATCTTTTTGCTTGTTTTTTATTTTGAGAGTATCTAGTTTTTCACTAAGATTCCCAAGACTATATTTTTTGAATTTATCAAGCAAATTACTTATTTTGGCTCTGCTCAATGTTCTAGTTGCAGATTTACTAACTCTTTACAGGACAAGCTCTCTTGGATTCTTACTAGTTCTAGCTTTGCCTCTTGAAATATGTTTACACAAATCATAGATTTCACCAAATGAAAGTTGGGAAATATCGTCTTTGCCCATTAAGTTGAGAAGGTTAATGGAAAAAGTGTCCTTAGACATGTAATTTTATTAATAAGAAAATAAATTACATCTGGATTTTTGCAAGAGTTTACACCCGAACAACCAAACACTTTTGCAATGAGCTATTTATAAGCTCAATGTCCTAACTACCTCTAATTATGGATCAATTTAAAATAACAAGTGTCCATTTACAATAAAAGTTATTCAAACAATTTACTAACAATTCTCCTAAATTAGAGCCTAAGATATGACACATTTGTAGAGTCATATTGTTTACAACAATATTCTAATTCTAAATGTCTACATTTAATAATTAAATATTCTAGATTAATAATTATTAATTTAATATCTTAAATTAATAATTATTTTATTCTAACTTTATAACCTATGATAATATTTTATTTTGTATCATCTAACATTCCCCCCTATGATCCAAATATACATTACAACAGATACCAAATTCATCCCTGGACTTAGTAAATTTTGTTCTTCCAAGAGGTTTCATGAAAATGTCGAAGATCTGGTCTTCTGAAGGACAAAAAATTGGCTTGAGGACATCCTTGGCAATGAGAGATCTGATATGATGATACTTGGTGTCCACGTGCTTTGTCTTTGAATGAAAAACTGGATTCTTGGCAAGCTTAATGGCTGACTGGTTGTCAATGAATAATGACATAGCTTCTGCCTGAGAAATGCCCAAGTCCTGTAAAATTTTGCGCATCCAAACAATTTCACATGCTGCTTCCAATGTTGAAATGTACTCTGCTTCTGCTGAAGAAGTGGCCACTGTAGCTTGTTTCTTACAACACCAAGACGCTGCTGCTGACCCCATGCTCATTAAATAACTTGATGTTGATGCTCAATCATCAATACTTCCAGCAAAGTTGACATCTGAAAATCCACCAAGTACAAAGTTTTTAGTCTTTGTGTAAAGAAGACCAAAATCTTTTGTTCCTTGGATATATCGAAGAACTCTTTTGGCTGCATTCTAGTGAATGTCTCGTGGTTCCTGCATAAAACGTGAAAGAATACTAACTACATAAGATAGATCATGGCGACTGTTTGTCAAATAAATCAAGCTGCCAATCAATTGTCTATAAGTAGTGTTGTCCACCATTTCCCCCCCTTCAAATTTTGAAAGTTTCAAGTTTTGCTCCATGGGGGTAAGAATGGGCTTGCAATTTTGTATTCCAAATTGTTGAAGAACCTTTGCTGCATACTTTCTCTGAGAAATGAAAATATGATGTGGATGTTAGGAGACTTCAACTCCAAGATACTAGTGAAGTAATCCCAAATCTATCATCTTAAAACCTGCATGTAACTTCATTTTCACCTATGCAATATGATCATCATTGTTTCTAGTAATGAGAAAATCATCTACATACATAACAAGAATCACCAGATATTTACCATGTTGTCGTACATACAAATTATCATCAGATTAACTTCATTGAAAACCAACTTTCCTAAGATATTCATCCATTTTTGCATACCAAGCTCGGGGAGCTTGTTTTAACCCATATAAAGCCTTGATCAATCTGCAGACTTTATGTTCCTGCCCTTCAATTTCAAAACCTGGTGGTTGTGTCATATATACTTCTTCCTATAAATCCTTGCTGAGAAAAGCACTCTTTACATCCATTTGATGAACTTTCCATCCTTTCTGCGCGGCCAATGCAAGTGCTAATCAGATAGTGTTCCATTTAGCTGTAGGAGAAAAAGTTTCCTCATAATCAATGCCTTCCTGCTAGGAAAAACCTTTAGCCACAAGTCTTGCTTTATACTTTTCAAGTTCTTACTTTAGGTTGTACTTAATTCTATAAACCCATTTTCATCCTATGGGTTTAACATTTTGAGGACAATCAACAAGTTTCCAAGTGTTGTTATCAATTACTGCTCAATATTCTTCAATCATAACTTGTTGCCATTCTTTATGTTTTACTGCTTCGTTGTATGTGGAAGGTTCAGTAAAATCATTTGCTATCAAGGTGAAATTTCCTTCACTTTTGTGTCACTTCCTTGTTCCTGTTTTATTCTACTCATTAGGCCTTACATCTTTCAAAAGTTGAACTGCCCATTTTGGTAAGTTGATGCTCACTTGTTTGAGATTCTAAAAAGTCACTATCATTGTAAAGAGGATTAATGTAAATTGATGTTCGTCGATCAGTTGAAGATTCTCGAGGTGGAGAATCACTGTCAGAAGAATTGCTGCTGCTTGGAGATGCGGATGAACTGCTAGAAGATCCAGATGGTGGTGTTGAAGTAGATGAACTGGATGAATCATCTTTAGATGAAGGAAAATCAAGTTCACAGAAATTTGGTGAATTTGGTTGACTTTGCATCTTTCTTCTTCTTTGACTGCCTTTAGTTTCTATCTTTTGAAGGAGACTTTATATTTCTTCAGCACTCTTACTCTCTGTTTCATAAAAAATTACATCCCTTTCTTCTCATTAGAATATCCAATCATTGTGCATTTCAAACTTCTTGAGTCAAGCTTAGTTCGTTTTTCTTTCGGAACTAAGGCATAATACTGATCCAAAACTCTAAGATGTTTAACTCGAGGTTTGAAACCAAACCAAGCTTCATGAGGTGTGATTTTGTCTAAAGAAGCAGTTGGAGATATGTTTCTTAAGTAGACAGTTGTATGAATTGCTTCTTCCCAACATGTTGGACTTAACTTTTTGAAAGTTAACATAGATCTCACCATTCCTAACAAGGTGAATAACTGTCCCTTTCATCCTTAACAATTTTCCATCTTCATGACCTGTCATCACAGTTTGCAAGCTATGTTTGACTAAATTAATCTTAACTAAGCCATCTTCCATAATTACCTGATGTCCTGCTTGTCGAATCGTGACTAAAGATAACAATTTTTTCTTAAAGGTTGGTACATACCATACATTTGAAATCATTTTTCTCCAATGCCAATAAGAGAAACTTAAACTGCACCTTTTCCATAAGGAGTATGTTTTGTATCATCTGCAAGAAAGATGGAATTAAGTTGGCAATCTTGAAAATTCCAAAAGAAGTCACGTTGACAAGTTATGTGTCGAGTTGTCCCTGAATCCAAGATCCAAGCATCTTCATAATCACTTTTAATATGGGAGGAAACTTGTAATGTTGGAAAAGAAGTAAAGACATATTTTGAACTATCATCATCTTGATCATTTGCAAATTGTGTTGAGTGCTGATGAAACTTGGGGATTTTATCAATAGAAGTTCAACAATCTTCAACATAATTTCCAACTTTGTTACATCTTCGATGCACAATTTGACTTAAGTCTCTTCCTCTTCCTGGAGACTTTCCTCTGCCTGTGCTTTCACTTCTGTTTTGGGGTTGTCCTCTACCTTGATTATCATTTCCTCTTCCTTGAAAATAGCCTCTTGCTTGAAAAAAACCTCTTCCTTGAATGTTTCCTCCGCCTTGAAAATTATTCCTGCCTGAACTGTTGCCACTATTAAAGTTGTTTCCTCGGCTTTGACTTCGACCACGACTTCGTACTTTATGTGCTGCTTGATTCAGATTGACATTCCCTTTGCCTCTACTTCTAGAACTGTCAGTTGATAATTTACTAGTGTTGGCCTTTGTGAAAAAGACATCTTCACCAACTTTCTTTTTCTTCCCAAATGTTTTATCATGTTGGGTCAACATTTCGCGGAGCTCATCAAACTTTAGCTTCTCTAACTTTCCAGTTAATTGTAGAGTTTCCAAAAAGTTTGTGTAGGAAGAAGGAAGTCTAGCAATTAAAATTGTGACCATAAAACTATCATCTACTGCTTGAAAACCAGCATTAATGATTTCCTGCTTAATATTCTTAAGTTTGGAGATGTATTCAAGGACATCACCTCCTTCTGTCAATTTTTGTCGCAACAATTTTAATTGTAGATCAACTTCCTTTGATTCAGGCTGAGTATCAAAGAAATCTTTAAAAATTCACATAGGAGACCATGCATCTGTAGAATTTGCTATATGGACATACATTTCATCATTAACAGAAGATTTAATGAGAGCTAATGCTTTGGCATTATTAACTTCCCATTTTGCTAGTGCAGCTGCATCTGTGGGTTTATTTGGCTTAATATCACCATCACATATATCATGCCAAATTTCATTATAAATGAGAGTGCTTTCGATGTGGCATTGCCATGTTTTGTAAGATTTTGTGCCTTTAAGTTTGTCAGAATCATAAAACAAATTAATCAACTTTGACATTGTAGTGTTGAAGCTTCAAGATGGGCAACACCACATGCAACACGCTATGCAAAAACGATCTATCGGGGCTTGGCCTTGACCCTTGTATAGTCGTTGAAACAAGAGAAAAATGACTGAGATTTGCACTTGGATCTAGTCAATTTCTCAAATATTTACAAAGTAACTCTTGAAATTTGACTTTTACAATGCTCTTGCAAATCCTGGTAAAAAAATGTCACCCCCCCTCAAAGTAAAATTACAATGTGATGAACCCAAATTTACAAATTTTAAATAAAAAATCCCAACTCACCTTATTTCTCCCTTACAAAAAAAACTTTACTTTACCAACTTTTTAAGTAAAAATATTTTACTTTCCCAACACTGTAAACATGAGGTTTTATGCAAGAAGGCCGCTGGTGGCGAGGTAGCGGTTCGAATCCTAGACCTCTTCTACTCTATATAGAGCCTTTGTTCCTTATTCTTCACGCACTCTCTCCCGAGATGAAGCCACAAGTTTTGGAAGATTCAAAATCCAAATCCCCAAATTATTTTCGGTATATTTGTGTTACATTTGATTGCAATTGGTATCCGTAGGAGCAAGGGGCAGCGACCATGGCAACTGTTGGAGGATTATCCGATGTGAAATATTTTCAGAACTCAATAGATATGCTCGAGCTTGCGTGCTTTGTTGACTTCACGTTCGCTGCTTGTTGGCTGGCTCACGTTGCTTCATGGCCATCCTTCTCAGATCTTCTGCGCCAAATTCGTCATTAGATCCATGCTTCTATGACATGTTTCCTAGATCTTTTAGCAGACAGAAGGTCGGAAAGCAGTGGAGCTTGCTGGTGTGGCGGACCTCTGAGGGAAAGGGACGATGAGAATCGAAACGAAGACCTCTAGCGAGGGAGATCCAGCAGATTCGCAAAGGTATCGTCGAGGTGGGGATGCCTGAAGAATGGTTAAGGTGAGAGAGATATTCACTAGTCTACCAGGAAGGGGCCTACAGGGACGGCAAATAAATTTGTGATAAATAAACGGAGGTTCGGATTTGGATGGTTAATTGATTATATAGAACATTGGATCAGTCTCCTATGTGTATTGAAAGACTCCATTCTCTTCATCGTTAATTTTTCGGCTTCAGTTGGGTTTTTTTCATGTTGGGGGACACCCCAATCTCCCTTGCAGTTGCAGCAACAACAGTTGCAGGCTCAGTTCTGTTGGGTGATGATATTCTTATCATGGCCAAAAAGCATGTTGAAGCGAAGAAGATAACATAAATTCAAGACACGGGAGCAAATTTGGATAATAATAAAAATTTGATTTTCAGATTTAAAAATCTAAAATCAATAAAATAATAATTTCTTTTCCTTTTAAACAAAAAACTGGACAATTTTCATACCAATCATCTGCTGGTCAATTCAATGGAGTTTTCCAAAAACTTGTAGAGCTGGAATCTCCTCCTCACATCAGTTGCATTATTGGAGCTCTGATACCACAATAATGGCAGACGTTTCTTGAGACACGCAATTTTATTAATAAGAAAATAAATTACATCTGGAATTTTGCAAGAGTTTGCACCCTAACAACCAAACACTCTTGCAATGAGCTATTTATAAGCTCAATGTCCTAACTACCTCTAATTATGGATCACTTATAAAATAACAAGTGTCCATTTACAATAAAAGCTATTCAAACAATTTACTAACAATTCTCCTAAATTAGAGCCTAAGATACGACACATTTGTAGAGTCATATCTTTTACAACAATATTCTAATTCTAAATGTCTACATTTAATAATTAAATATTCTACGTTATTATTAATTTAATATATTAAATTAATAATAAATTAAATTAATAATTATTTTATTCTAACTTTACAACCTATGGTAATATTCTATTTTGGATCATCTAACAAAGGTCAATCCACTCATATCTTATATATTTTAGCAAAAGAGATTTTAATGTTTCTTTATCTAGTTCATGCATCCTAACCGTTTTAACATTGTAAACGAACCTTTCAAATAAGTATTCAAGGCTCTCATCCTCCTTTTGCATCATCTTAAATACTTCATCCTTAAGGTTATGAGTCATATAATAATCTTTATATTTTTCTAGGAACACCCTTTTCATTTTTTCCCATGTTCTAATACTATGTGTCCCTAGTCCGATGAACCATTTAAGTGCTACATCTTTCAGACTAGCTGGAAATAATTTCAATTTTTGAGTATCAAGTAAATAATCATAGAATCTACATAATACTTCAAACTCAAAAAGAAATTTTCCTAGATCCTCAATTCTTAAGCCATGAAAAGTAGGAAGAATAGAAGGTAAGATATTATTCATTATGACTATGGTATCTTCATCAAAGATAGAAATTACATATGGATATGCTTCTCCCCTACCTCCTCTACCACCTCCTCCTATGTTTCCTCCTCTACCTCTTCCAGCTCCAATCCTAGGTTCACCATTTATATTATGTACTTCTCATTCCCCTTCCCCTGCCATTGTAGATTCTTCGGAGTTGATATAAGGTTCAATGATAGGATTATCAATCTCTTCTTATGTTTCCTCTACTAATAAGATATCATAATAAAATTCCTCTTCTTCATTGGGTACCTCTAGCTCTTGTCCTAAGAGTTGTTCTCCTGTCGAAGAGAGAAATATTACTCCCTCTGTTGGGGATGTAGGTTCTTCAACTACAACTTCAATAGAAGAAGTCGGTGAATCTCTAGCTTGGATTTCATATCTATGCACCTCAAGAAATCTACGTCTACCTGCTATGGATGGAACGCGAGTCTAGGTGGATGGTGTGGCACTACGAGGTCTAGCAGGGGTGAGTGTTGATGTTGGAATTGAACTTCTTCCTGTTGAAAATGCAACAAGAAAATCATGATTTAATTTTGTCCTTGAATTAAATCAGGAATAAAATTGCAACTCCACATCACAAGACAACTTGTACGAGTTAATTAAGTTAATTTGGTGTAGTTGGCTCAGCTAATTTGTGTTGATGGTCTAACTCGAGTCACGTAGAGTGCATCCTACTTTATAGGGGCCTCGGTTGAGTTTATTTTGAGTTGTAATTAGTTAATTTAGTTTAACTTAGTTAAAGTGAGTTAAACTAGTTCCAACTGATGGAGGAACTAGTAGGAGGTTAGACAATGGGGTGCTGCTTCATGTTTTCAACCAGTTAAATTATGATTCACTCATAAATAACTCATGCATGTCAAATTTGAGTGTTACCCACTTGAGATTGGAGTTCAAGGGAAGTGTACTATCATTTGTATAGTCATTCGAATTTTACAGGTAGTGCATGCATCCAGAGGAAGACCTGTGAGGATTGCACAAGTCATATTGAGTAATTTCCCTAATTAATAGGAGGCTAATTCCCAAGGAAACGGTGCAAGGAAATAGGGACTTAGGCATTAAGTGTTGGCCTAGGCTTGTCTAGGAAGTTGTGAGACATAGAGAGATAGTGCAGATGTTTCTCAGGATTGAGCAAAGCACTGTAATCTTCTCATATTTTATAACTAATGCAATATATAGATAGCAAGGGTTTTTAGTTGTGTATTTCCCTAGCAAATCATTGTGTAATGTGTTGATTGAATTCTTTCTCTTGTATGCTTCGTGATTTCTCGATCAATTAATCGTTTCTGCTGATGAGTAAAGTAGATTAAAGTCTTTTGTTTTAGAAAATTACATAAGCAAATTAAATCTACAAGGAATTTCTACATGGTATCATATCAAAAATCACTCTAGAAGAGGAGAATACGAGTTTGTCTTTTGCAGGTGAAATCGAATTTGCAGTATCATTCTTCAAAGCTAGCAGGATGTTGATCTATGAATTGAGACTCAAATATTCCATTGAGGGTAGTTTGAACTATATTTCTTGGAAGTACAGGATGGAGGCAGTGTTGGAAGACAACGAGCTAAAGGAATTCATAGACAATGATATTCCTAAGCCTCCAACAATAGATGCTCAAGATCTGGCAGAGTGGAAGAAATGTGCTGCAAAGGTGAGAAGGATCATACTATAAGGAATTCGAGATCATATTGTCTCGAACCTCCATGGGAGGGATACAACATATGCAATGTGGCAAGCCTTGAGTGACTTGTTTCAGAACAGTAGTGACCACAAGAAGCTAGAACTGAAGGAAAAACTTCAGAAGACCAAGATGGACAAGGGTGACACAATACCACGATACTTGAGCAGGTTCACCCAATGTTGAGATGAGCTTGGGAGTGTCGATATTATAGTTTTTGAAGATGATATGGTTAGCCTAGCACTTCTACACCTTCCCAAGAGTTGGCACATCTACCAAGATTCGATAAATGGGAGGGAGCATCTACCAAAGTGGGAGAATTTGTGGTCTGACTTGGTGCAAGAAGAGATAAGGCGAGCACCAGAGATGGAACTTCACCCAAGGATGATGATGAGGAGAATTGGCCTTAGCTAGAAAGGTGAATAAAGGGAAAGGAAATAAATTCCAATTCAAAGGAGATTCTAGTCAGGGCGACAAGAAGAAGGACTTGTCGAAGATAAATGTTTTCACTATCATGAGTTGGGACAATATGCCACAAAGTATCCACACAAGAAGGCCAACAAGAAGGCCTCAGGATGAGAAGCAGGTGAAGCTCTTGCTTCATAATTCGAGTTGGATTTCATCCTCATTGCTTGCATGGTGACATCAGTGATGGGTAGTGTGAAGTATTTGCTTATTGGAGCCTCATTCCATATGACTGGAAACAAATAATTTTTCAATGACTAGGAGGAGAAGGACCTCTAGATGCACATCGAGATGGGAGATGATGGAAGGTATAGTGTGACCAACATCAGTATTGTTACTTTTCAAAGGGATTTTGGTTCTCCTCTCACATTAAAAGATGTCATGTATGTTTCAGGTCTGAAGAAGAATTTAGTTTCAGTTGCCATCTTGGAATCATGGCTACGATGTGATATTTAGCAAAGGAAAGGATTTCCTTTGTCATATAGCCTTGGGACAAGTGAAGTGGATCAGGATTCAAGTGAAGAACCTATACAAATTAGATGTAGAAGATTGTGCAACAATGAGCACAAAAGCAGAGAAGATGCAGAGCCAATATAGTATTGAATTATGGCATAGAATATTGGGCCATATTCACCATGGAGCTTTAAAGATGATGCAACAGATTTCTACAGGACTTCCCTTGGGTGCATTAGAGTAGAGAGATACATGAAAAGGGTGTACATTGGAGAAGTACAACAAAGCCACCTTTCATGATAAGGACAGTCGAGCGCAAGCGATCCTTGAAAGAGTTCATTCATATGTGCATGGACCATTCTCGACAACCTCCACATCCAAGCACCAGTATTATGTATATTTGTAGATGATTTATCACGTAAGTGCTAGATTTTCTTCATGCAGAAGAAATATCATACGTTCTCTAAATTTTGTGAATTTTTTGCACTTGTTGAGAAAGACATTGGCAGGAAAGTGGAGGCTCTTAGGAGTGATAATGGTGTATAATATATGTTGAATGAATTCAAGAACTTTTATGCATCAGAAGGCATTCGATGGGAGTTAATAGCACCCCATAACTCATAGCAGAATGGGGTGGCTGAAAGGAAGAACAAAAGTATTGTGGGAGTTGCACGAATGATGTTACATGATCAGGGCCTATCATTTCACTTGTGGGATGAAGCATGCAACACAGTTGAATATGTGCAAAATAGGAGTCCTAATCAGATTCTTGAGTTGAGTACACTAGAAATAGCTTTTTCAGGTAAGAAACCAGATATGGCACACTTCAAGATCTTTGGTTCATCAGTTTATTTTCATGTTCCTAAGGATGTAAGGAAAAAGCTAGAATCCACAACTGAGTTGGGCATATTTGTGGGGTACACTGATATACCTCACAACTATCGGGTGTTTCTGCCATCTCACAATATGACAATTGTTCATAGATATGTGAAGTTCGATGAAGAGAAGGCCATGAGATGTTCTCTTGAGAGGTAGCTTTAGTTGCATGTAGATGAAGAGATTTTAGCTCCAAAGGAAGAACCTCAGGATGATGTGGAGCAGCCACATGTAGAGGAGCAGAGAGTGGAAGTACCCACTCATGCAAAGACTTATAGAGATGGAAGGGAGTGCACCAGAGAAGCTGGAAAATTGATGCATGATGCTAGAGAGAATGCGGGAGCACCCACATCATAGAGTAGGAAGAGGAGGTTACCAAATCGGTACACTGGCTACATGGATCTGAAGAGAAATACTGTAGATATTGGGCCATTCTCATTCGAGGAATTAGTGCAACAACAAGTATGGGTTGATGCCATGGTAGAGGAGCATGACTCCATTATCGGAAATGGTGTTTGGGAAGTGGTCCCAAGACTAGCAGACAAGTTAGTGGTGAGTTCCAGATGGATTTACAAGGTAAAGCAAACAGCATATGGGAGCTTCAGGAAACACAAGGCTATATTTGTGGCTAGAAGGTTCTCTAAGGTGGAGGGAATTGATTATGAGGAGACCTTTGCTCTAGTAGGAACGTATTTTTCAATCAAATCTATTCTAGCACTTTCAGCACCGATGAGATGGAAGATACATCAAATGGATGTGAAGAGTCCAAGAGCTGCTTTATCTTGACACCCTTTTTGTCCATGTTTGCTTCCTTTTTCCTATTGCTATCATCCAAATAAATGTAATAAAAATAAGGTTTTGATAAGGTAAACATTCATATGTCCTCTTTTTCATATTTTGTCAATATGTCTTATTGTTATATTAAAGTTTTCATGCAGCTACAAAGTTGACCTCATTCTGCAACTAATCCACAGATCTGCAGCTACTTCCATTGGTTCGAGTGCGCCAGCTTAGCAAAGGAGTATATGGGTAGATAGAGAATGATCCTCTCATGGATTTCTTCCTATTTGCTCGAGCTAGTTCATCGGGATATCCCCACTACAACACGGTCAACCATAACAGTCAACCGCAAGTTAATGTGTTGGAACAAACTCCGAGTTTCAAGAGATACTATGGATTTACTTTTTCAATAGAAAATAGAAAAATAAGCGATATGATTTAGTTTAATAAGGATTGTAACGAAGTCCTGTAGGCTTGAATATCTCATATTGTTAATTAAGACTCTACAAAAATAATGACAGAATTGTGAAAAGTGTGCGTCACCGTATTTAATTTTGAAGAATCCTGTAGAACTCTTTTCCATTTAATGCAAAGATCTTGGTTCATACATTTTATGTGCTATTGATTTAAGGTGACTGACTGCCTCATGGAGGGCCCCTACACGCAGATAAGGTCTTTGATTCACTGCAATTAGATTTTGTTTTATTTCATAGATTTAATTCATGGATGCCCAGTTTTTATATTTTGAAGATGCAGTTCAATGGATTTTGTGACTAGGTTCACTTGATTGATCTTTGTATCAATAATTTTGTTTGCTTGATATCTAGCATAACTCAGTCATTTCATTTACTTTATACCTAACATAAATTAGTCATTTCGTTTGCTTTATACCTAGTATAACTCAGTAATTTCATTTCATTCATAAGCTTAGTTAATTCATAGCTTAGTAATCTTGCTTCTGTTTTGCTTTTGCATTGAACGAAGTTGTAGTAGATAAGAGTGATAGTATTTCTCAGCATCCGAACTCAAGCACATTTCATCTTCTAAGTTGATAAAATAGGATTTTCTTCATATCATTTCATGCTTTCATAATTAACTTTGTTTAGTTGCAGCATAAAAATACAAAAACAATTGATAAGTTGAAAAGCATATTAATTTAACATATTCATTGAAAAGAGTTAAAATCATTATCCAATCATTCTAAAAAGCTCAATTCAATGAGAACTAATTCTAGAAAATCATTTAGAGTAATCAATTAACAAATCTTAGAAATAACATCTTCGTATAATAACATCACCTCAGCGTTGATTCTAGAGTTTGACATTAATTTATATAACAATAACATAATCACCTTAACAACATAAACAACTTCTAGCACATACAATGCACTTGTACTTCATCATTTTACCTGCCCTCGTCAATAATTTATGCTTACAATTTATGAACATTAAATTGATTAAACGGTAAAGCAAGCAGCATATGGGAGCTTCAGGAAACACAAGGCCATATTTGTGGCTAGAGGATTCTCTCAGGTGGAGATAATTGATTACAATGAGACCTTTGCTTCAGTAGGAAGGTATTTTTCAACCAAATCTATTCTAGCACTTTCAGCATCAATGGGATGGAAGATACATTAGATGGATGTGAAGTCAACATTCCTCAACGAAGTGACTGAGGAAGAGGTGTACATTGAGAAGCTGGAAGCATTTGAGACCTTCAACAAAGATTCACATGTGCGCAGACTCAAGCAAGTGTTGTATGGATTGAAACAAGAGCCCCATGCTTGGTATACCAGGATTGATAGTCATTTCACTAGGTTGGGCTTCACCAAAAGTGAAGTAGATGCAAACCTTTACCATATTGTGTTTGAAGGTAAATTATTGACTATATTACTATATGTCGATGATTTAATTCTAATAGGTGATGAGAAGTTGGTCAAATCTTGCAAGATAATTCGAGATGAAGGACCTGAGGCTCATGCATTATTTCCTTAGTATGGAAGTATGGCAAGGAAATGAGGAATTGTTTGTTTCTCAGGAAAAGTATGCCAACGATATACTAAAGAAGTTCCACATGGAGAGAAGCAAACCCATGGAGACTCCTCTAGTAGGAAATTGGAGGAAGGAAGATGCTACTTCAGCTGAAGTAGTGGAGGCTACTATTTACAAACAACTTGTGGGTTCACTAATCTATTTGGTGAACACACTATCGGACATATGTTTTGCAATTACCCATCTCAGTCAAGCAATAGTTAATCCAACCAAACTCTATTGGAAGACAACTAAACATGTGTTGAGATACCTCAGATGCACCACTCAGTTTGGTATTTGGTACAGACGGACAGAGGGAGTGAACATGCAAGGCTTCACAAATGCATATTGGACAGGGAGTTGATCCGAAAAGAGCAACACATCAAGGGGAATCTTTAGTATTGGGTCAAATACAATTTTTTGGTACAACAGGTAGCATAGATCAGTTGCACCCAGTTCGACAGAAGCAAAGTACATGGCTGCTAGTCAAGCAACTTGAGAGGCTATCTGGATAAGGAAGATCCTTTTTGGGTTATTTGGTCATAAAATAGATCCTACAGTGATTTACTATGACAATGAGAGTTGTATCAAACTCTCTGAGAATCCAATTTTTCATGATCGGTCCAAGCATATTGACATTAGGTATCACCATCTTGACTAAGGATCTGTCAAGAGGAAAATTCGAGTTCCATAGAGGCAGGATTGGGTTATCTGATAATCCCTTTCTTTTTGAGAGGGAGTTTTGAAAATGCAATAAGAAAATCATGATTTAGTTTTGTCCTTGAATTAAATTTGGAATAAAATTGTAATTCCACATCACAAGACAACGTGTAAAAGTTAACTAAGTTAATTTTACTTAGTTAGCTCAGTTAATTCAGGTTGAGGGTGTAACTTGATTCATGTACAGCGTCTCCTACTTTATGGGATCCTTGGTTGAGTTTATTTTGAGTTGTAATTAATTATTTTAGTTTAATTGAGTTAAAGTCAGTTAAACTAGTTCCAACTGATGGAGGAACTAGTAAGAGATCATACAGTGGGGTGTTTTTGTTGAGAATACAAAAGGGAAGTGTATATGTCAATTCTCTTAACTTGATAATTGTTTGTGCTACCTTTTTACTTATTAGCTTTTATATTTCTTATTCCAATGTGCAATACATCAAACAACTACCAAAAATAGTAAGAACAATGACACAGTATAGAGGCTACAAGACAGGGCCAAAACCCATCCTCTTGAGAGGAAAACCCGTAAAATATCTTCTTATATTTAAAATATTTCAATTGATGAATACCATGACCTAGACTCAGACAGATACCCTCCAAGATCAAGTCTTCCTCGGCCTCCTGCTGAAATATCTTTGAACTCCCAGTAGATCTGAAATTCTTCTCCCCAGTAACTGCTGCTACATCTCTATGAGACTTTGATCTCCCTCTAAATACCTTTCCCTTGACTTCGCTTGCCTTGACTTGAATCCTAGGGTTATTAAGATTCCCTAACATACCTTCGCTTGCCTTCCTTTATCTCTTGCTTCCAAAATTGAACCTCAGACTTTCCCAGCGCAAAAACCCTAGCTTCGCACTTCTAAAAGAATGGAGAGAGACCTAAAAACTTTGAATTCTTCGTCCTTCCCTTATTCTCACTTACTTCTTCAACTTCCTTCTTCTTCCTTATTCTCATAAGAGATGAGTGAATGAATGATCCAAGTGGAGGATGAGTTCCTCTTATATATAGGCTTCCTCAAGGGTGGGCGTGGCTCTTCATGTAGGCCGACTTGACAGCTCATTATGCTGACTTGGTCTTGGAAATATTTTGACATTTTTAGGACAAAATATTTTTTTCTTTACAATATACAATGTTCCCATAGGGTCTTCCATATATGACAATGACTCTTATACCTAGGACAAACCCTAGAAGCACTCAATGGGTGCTTGACCTATAAAATAAAAGAACTCGAGAATGAAACCCATGCTTCGACAATAATAATAATTTCTTTTTCATTTTACATGTACATGAATACATTTCATACTAATGAAGACACAACCTAGTTACACATTTTTCAATAGTTGCTTCATGTGTCCAACTAGTTAACTCATGATTCACTCATAAATAACTCATGCATGTCAGATCTGAGAGTTACTCAATTGAGATTGGAGTTCAAGGGAAGTGACTATCAGTTATATAATCATCCAAATTGTACAGTGATCCAGATGGATATTGGTGGCCACCCGCCAATTCCACTTGGACCCCCACCATTGTTTCTTTTGGTTTTTCAATTTCCTTAATTATAGCACAATTTACTATTTTTAGCAGTTTTTTCGGGTCCTAAACTTTCAGAGCCATTTTGAGGCCAACGACTTTTTTTAATTCACTTTTTTCGTTGTATTCATCGAAGAGATATTTCCAACAGGGTATCATGTGCATCAAACGGAGATAATATGACCAAGTCATGACCCCGGAAAGTTGCCTGCCCAACTAACCCCAACGGGGCCCATAAACTCTTGGTGTTACATCTCCTCGGGTTAGGGTTTTGGTTGTTTAGGGTTTGCTCTTATTGTTCAATAATAAAAAGGCCCTTGAGGCTCATTGTAACTCAGTTCAAAGGCATGTAGCCACCACATCTCTTCTCAGAGATAAGCTACCATCATTGAGCTAGCCTCGTTTCCATACTGTTTGTAAGCATATTTCATTATTTGATATTAGTCAAAGGAAGAGTTATTTCTACTGCGTCTCTCTATTTATGGTTATATTTGTAATTTGTTGTGTTCCTATTTAAATTCGGATCATACAGGTGGTGCATGTAGTTAGAGGAAGGCCTATGAGGATTTCACAATTCATATTGAGGAATTTCCCGAATTAATAGGGGCATAATTACCAAGGAAACAATGCAAGGAAATAGGGACTTAGGCAAGCATAAATTTGGTTAAGTATTGGCCTAGGATTTTCTAGGAAGTTGTGAGACAGATAGAGATAGTGCAGATGTTGCTCGGGCTTGAGCAAAGCATTATAGTCTTCTCATAATTTCTGACTAATGCAATATACATATAGCAGGGGTTTTTAGTTGTGCCTTTCCCCAGGAAATCACTGTGCAACGTGTTGATTGAATTCTTTCTCTTGTATGCTTCATGATTTATCGATCGATTAATTATTTCCGTTGATGAGTAGATTAGATTCAAGTCTTTTGTTTTAGAAAATTACATAAGCACTTTGAATCTACAAGGAATTTATGCACTACCTCTACTTACAAATCTACCCCTATAATCACTTTCTCTATTCATGCATTCTAAATGAATTTTATCATGCTTAAATTATGCATCTATAAGATTGAATGCATCTAAAATTATATGAAAACCAAGAATGCAAGCCTATATATAATTCCCCGGCAATGACGCCTAAATATTGGGTAATTTAACTAACATTAAATTACTTCATTTATTGTTGAGCTAAATTTTGGAATATCCATAGTAGTGATCATATTTTGTCAAAGTTTTGAATCCCAAAGGGGATCCATCATGAGAACTTTTTGAAAGAATGATAGAATAGCTATAGCAGAAGGTGAATTAATATATACTTCTTCAATTGTCAACTAAGGTTCATGTACTTAAGAAGTGCATGTGCAGAATATAGGTCGTGAGTTCTATTTTTGGCTTTTCAAAGTTGAAATTCATCTGAATATGAATGAGTGTTAGATTCAATAAAATTGTTACCACACACATGTTCTGTCCATTAAAACTACTTCTAAACAAAATGAAATCTAATTGTTGGATTGAATTGAAATTTAATCTATGAAATTAAAATCACAACTTATTCTAATTGCAGAATGGAAATTCTAATTCTAATTTGCATAAAGGAAATTTTAATGCTACTTGTAGAAATGAAATTTTAATTCTACTTGCAGAAAGGAAATAAATTTGAACTAGGCTTCTTCAACAAAATATCTATTCAACTTGTAACTTCAAAGGATTACTAT
Source organism: Pinus taeda (assembly GCA_000404065.3). Taxonomy (NCBI): domain Eukaryota; kingdom Viridiplantae; phylum Streptophyta; class Pinopsida; order Pinales; family Pinaceae; genus Pinus; species Pinus taeda. The sequence goes on from APFE030969136.1 coordinate 244,367, forward strand.
TGTGCGCAACTAAACTTCAAAATTCATCATTCACGAAATAACTTGTCGAATTAATTGAGCTATAAAATGAAACTTCAGAAAGAAATGAATTATGAAAAGTAAATATTTTTGTGTTTTATGAGCGCTCTATTTGTTATGAACAATGAGAAATTAGCCTATAAATTTTTGAATAAAATGCATTGATAGATTATAATGAAAGAGAACTATCTGGTAATGAAATTGTAGTAAGCATGAATAAAAGCTAATCTACTCTTACAACTCTCGAGGGTGACCTCTTGTTGAGTGCAATTTCGTCACCAAATTAATTCACTCAACCACACATTTGTTTAGAAACACAGCATTATATTAATCATAGAAGTATTCAACAATAATTGCAATAATTGAAAATAATCAATATTGTCTCTCAACCTTGTCTGACAACTAAGAAGTAGAATTAATATAAAAGTCTTTCTCCTCATGATTTTCTACCGAAATATCAAATCATGAGGGATTTTGATTGAACACATCAACTTCTAAATCGTTTCCACGCTCGCCTGATCTTGCCATTAACTTCGTTTGAAATATGCCTGATCGAAGGAACATCATAGCCATAGTTGACTTCTGGTTTGACTTCTAGATCTCTTGAGCTATATGATTTTCCAAATCACGAGGATAGGTGCATATTCATAAGTGGACCATTTTCCATCTACTAGTACCTTTCATTCGTTCTCTGGTGTACAATAACCTATCTAACCATGGAAATAACTATAGAATTCTTCGTTAACTGTGGAATGAGCAAAATTCTGCAGCTGTAGAAATGTTTCAATTATATTTCACAAAGAATCAATAGATTTTAAAACGTTGATGATTAATACATTTTGGACACTTAAGCATATATATGGTAACCTTGTTTGGACTAAAACTGCAGTAAAATTGTCATAAAAGGATAAAAGAGAGGAAAAAGGATTGTCAACGAGAGGACACTTTCGGACTTCAATAATTCATTTTCCTTTCTTCCCGACTTAAGTCCAGCTCATGTTTTCATATATTTCTGGTGTATCATTTTTCGACATGTAAAAAATGGACTCTTCCTCATCTTCCTAATATGCCCAAGAAGATGTTTTTCCTACAAGAATCCTAGTGGACTTAGAGGGGATCCGGTCTCCATAAGGATTTGTTGCTTTTCTACTTTTACTGAGTTTGGAACATCCTCATTGGCATTTATTATTTCCTACTTAGTTTTTGGTGCCACTAATGCAGTTGTTTTGGTCCAATTGGCTTCCTTTTTATATTCTGGTTCTTTCCTATCCTGAAGAACATCCTCTTTAAATATATTATATTGAATACCATGATATCCTTCCCACTTGTTATCCTCCACAATGTCCCAGGCTGAGGAGGAGATCGAAAGATGTAACCTCAAACCACTTGCAGTTCAGCAGCTGGCTTTGCTAAACCAGAGAGGGATCTCTCCAAGGATTTCATAGTCAATGACTGGAAGAGAAATGGGTTTTAGGCTAGATATAATAGTTTTAGTTGAGTTTTTGAAAATTTAGGGTTTTTAGGTTGCTGGACCAGGGATGAGAAGGAACAATTAGGTTAAGGTCTCAAAGGTTTGCAGTAGCAGGAATAAACAGGAGCAATATAACAATGTCTTGTGATGGATTCAAGAGTTTTTTCAATGTAATGTAGGGCCTGAAAAACTTAGAAGCTCATAATGAGCATGTATTACCAAGAATTCATTAATTTAGAAGAAGAAATACACAAACATGATTTTCTACATAAACAAAGCTTTGAATATAAAGAATTCTGCCTATATCACTGTAAGGAAAATCACTAATGAAAGAAAAACATGTTAAGAGAGATCGATTCATTCATAAAAAACTGATATAGAAAGAAAACAACATCACAAACTTACTACACAAGTATTCCTAAAAAATAGTTGCAACTGTTCCTTGATTAATTGTGTGAAAGCATAAGATACAAGTCCTCTCCTCTGAAGTCCAACCCCTCCCTTTGACTGAGATAATGATACATATAGAATAAGATAAACCATTTCCCCACCTTCAGGAGTCGAATCCATGAGTGGTGGAACAATTTCCAAGAATATCTCAACCAACAAGTGAGAGTGAGAGTAAAAAAAAAACTCTTCTCTTAGACTTTGATTTGCGTTTTTCTTCATTTGTGAGGCCTAATTAAACATCAAAACATCCTATCATGCTAATTTATTCATGATTACATCAAATATACTTCAAACTACTAAAATTATTTCATCAAAATAAATATCTGGCAAATACATGTTGAGAAAGACTATTACAGGCATTTGCGTAGTGCATTCAAGCATTTGCACAACGCCATCTTGCAGAAGGATTTTGGAGGCCTTCCCATGCTCCAAATTGAGAAATTGATAACTAATTGGAAATATGTGAGTGTCTATATGTCATTTTACTATTCAAGCAAGTGATTTTGACACTCGAACTAGGAGAAAAATATTTTGTCCCAAGACTACTCCTATTTGCACAACTCCTGCTTCAAAATAGTGGCAGAAAGTGATTTTTTTGACCCGTTTTGAGAAATTTATCTGAATCTAACTGAAAAACTTGAAAAAGTGTATAGATGACATGTAGGGGTGGTTATCTATCAAGGCATATAATTTTTTGTATCATTTGTATGGTTGTGGAGAAAGCGTAGCACCTAGGCGCTGCGTTTATAGCAGTGTGTCAAAATTTCTGGGTTTTTTGCAAAAATAGGTCTCAAAGATGGAGATCTATCTCTCCAACCATAAATCTTTTTGGAAAACAGAGAGAATTTTTCGTAGATAAATATGTTTTGAAGAAAAACCTCTCTCAATATATGGAAATTCATTTTCATTGGCTCGGAATCCATGTCACAAAATCATGACTAAAACAGGAAATTAACTTGATTTTTTATTTTTATTTTTATGACATAGGTCTCCAAGAAAGTTTCATATCTCCCAATCCATGATACCTGTTTAAAAATTGAAGGAGATGTTTTTCCCTTGATATATTATTGACAAAAACCTCTTCCACTTTTTTCAAGTTCATCTCCATTTCGTAGAAACACACTTTGATGCAAAATCATCCCTGTGTGCCGCAAATAACCTCTTGATAAGTTTGTGAGGTAGTGATCTCTTTGATGTTAGATGGCTCAACTCTTCAGACATGTCCTCCATTATTGTACTTCTTATTGTCAATCTGTGTGGTCTCTGCTTCTAAGGTGAAATCCTAGCTCACTAGGAGGAAGAATTAGGGTTTAGTTTTGGGAAAACATAGGATTTGAGACAATCTTGTAGATGGAGGGGAATGAAGGGGTTAGATGCTTTCTAAATTCTTGGGGAAATTTTGGGGGGTAGGTATAGGTGTTAGGGAGTGTAGGGAAATGGAATTCCTAGGAATGAGTGAGGGGAAGGGGTAGTAAAGTGAAAAACACAACCCTAGCCTAGGAAAGTGTCAAAAGTATAGCAATAGGCTAGGGTTTGTGGGAAAGTGAGGGAAATGAGGGGAATGAACTTGGGAAAAGGTTAGGGAAGGTATATGGAGTATAGGTGAGGGTGTTTGAACATAAAAAGTATGGTTTTACCACAACAATGAAATAAAATGACTAGGAGACCAAAAGCGCAACAAAGCCCTAGGAGAGGGTGATTCACTGGCTCTCGCTGAGCAAAACGATAAAAAGAAGGATGAAGGAGGAGTGAATGAAATTCACTTACTTGTTGATGATGTTATGGACCTGTAAATTGATGGAGAAAACATCTGTGATGAATTATTTTTATCCTTTTTCAAAAGCACAACAAGGATGCCAAAAACACAGCAAAGGAGAAAGAATGATACCTTAGAGGCAAGAATTCGATCTTATGAGGGTTGGAATGCACAAATGGACTTGTGTTTTGGTCCTTTGTAGCTTGTGGAAGTCAATTTCTTCGTAGTGGTGAGGTGTTCCACCATATGTTTTTCACTTTTGCTTCCAAAACTATGTAGCTTTGGCATATTCAATGCAGCTTGGGAACTTTAGAACTTATTACATCATATTTGAAATAAATTACACTTTAAAACAAAACGTTTTGAGCAAATTCCCTATTACTACTCCCTCATTTACCGCTTTATGAATGAGATGACAAATTTTGATGACTTTGACCCTAATGACCTAATGGTGACACTGAGTTGAATGAGGACCGTGATGATATGATTGAGATGATGATGATGACCTTTCAGTGATGGTACATCCAATTGAGTGATGGAAATGACCGAAACATGAGAATTTTGAAAGGAGGAACAATAGACCTAGACAGACTAGGCAGTGACAAATTTTATTCTTTTTTGAAAACCTAATAAAATTATAAAAAATTGAGTTTGAAACACTAACAAAAACCTTGTAAGAGCATATTTGATCACTGGTGACTGGCAAGACTGACAGGCACTAACACCAACATTTGGGCCTTTAGGTTATTTTCCAGTCTTTGTTGTTCAGTAAATGCTTGGGGATGTTTTTAATTACATGCCCCATTTCATAACATGCTCTTCACTGGAAAGAAATATTCTCATAATTGAGCTTTTGGACCCAAACATAGTTTGGAGCCGTCAAATTAATATTTGCAAGAAAACCCATGTTGAAGTCCATCTCCACACATATTTGAGCATAACTAGTCTTGAAGAATTTTTTCATTTAAGAACGATAGTGATAAAACTTTCCCAACGCTTTTCCAATAGAGGAAACCAATGGAAGATTCCAAAATTGCAAGGGAGGGATCAAAATCTTTACCCAAACTAGAGATGTAGAGATTGACATCGTTATTAGATCAAATGTGGGAGTCCATGGATGCATAAAGAGACTGCCACTACCCCAAAATCATGGCCCAGCTTCGCAAATGGAATTCTTGTCCTCTATATTATCAAAAACCACAACGAAAAAACCTCGAGCTAGAGGGTAAACATTTAATTCATCCGTCAAAAGGGACTTCCATGTTTTAAAGATCCATTTGTGTAGATTAGCCAGCCATGGCCAAAACCCATTAAACCTACAAACCAAACCTTGCCCTTAAAAAAAAATCACAACTGATAGCGTCCTCATCCACAGGAACATTGAGGGAAGGAACTTCTTGAATCACTAAAAGACCATAAACAAATTTCAACATGGAACTGTATGAAACCGAACAAGAGGTTGCTAGAAAACCAACCATCTCTGCAAAAGAAATTGTCTTTTTTCATTGGATCACTGGAGTTCTCCATTGCAGAACGGATTTGGAAAATATTCATGAAACTAAGCAAAGAATTGTAGGTTTTAACCCTCTACAGAAATTACCTGCATACGAATTCTAAAACAAAGAAAATAAACAATGCGAGAGCATAACACATAAAACACATATGCACAAAGATTTTCCCCTGG
>APFE030969141.1:0-13671 GCA_000404065.3 Pinus taeda
GTTGATTGACTCAGGTGCATCCTTTCACTTCACTCCCCATAGAGAGTGGTTCTGCGAGTATGAGAAACATGATGGTGGTGATGTCTTCTTAGGGGATGATAGGAAGGCTAGAATCGTTGGTTGTGAAAAAGTAAAGTTGAAGTTGCAAGGTGGAAGGGTTAGAACACAACTAAGGGTTGAAGTTGGTTATCATGATAATTTCATTGAAGTGATCCACAACTAAGATAAGATAGTCATTATCCCTATTAATGGTAAAAAAAAATACATAAATTTATACTTGTGTTGATGACAACATCTTCATTGAATTTTAAATCGTTATGTGGATGCGACGTTATATTCTATCAATGTTACATTACTTTTGATGAATAGTTATAATAGATTTTTCATTTATTATTTACAAATTATCAAGTTTATAAGTTAAGTTACTTATATATTTATATCTTGTTTGATGTTTAAAATGTAATCTTAAGACTTATACCTCGCACCTCAAGATTAATCTGTCTAAAAATACATAAGCGCATATACGGAAACTAGGCATATACGGAAGATGTGCGCATATACGGAAATTGGGCATATACGGAAACTGGGCATATACGGAAGATGTGTGCATATACGGAAACTGGGCATATACGGAAGATGTGTGCATATACGAAAACTAGGCATATACGGAAGATGTGTGCATATACGGAAGATGTGCGCATATACGGAAACTGGGCATATACGAAAGATGTGCGCATATACAGAAACTGGGCATATACGGAAGATGTGCACATATATGGAAATTGGGCATATATGGAAGATGTGTGCATATACGGAAACTGGGCATATACGGAAGATGTGTGCATATACGGAAACTGGGCATATACGGAAGATGTGGGCATATAAGGAAACTGGGCATATACGGAAGATGTGCGCATATACGGAAACTGGGCATATACGGAAATTGGGCATATACGGAAGATGTGTGCATATACGGAAACTGAGCATATACGGAAACTGGGCATATACGGAAGATGTGTGCATATATGGAAACTGGGCATATACGGAATATGTGCGCATATACGGAAACTGGGCATATACGGAAGATGTGCGCATATACGGAAACTGGGCATATACGGAAGATGTGTGCATATATGGAAGATGTGCGCATATACGAAAACTGTGCGCATATACGGAAACCATTTTTTTTCTTTCTTATATTTTTTTTATTATTAGTATTTGGTGTAATGGTATTTCTCACGTGTGATACACTTCTTCATATTGGTGTTATTTAATGACAACAATGTTGGTGAAATCTAGTTCTGTCATCTACTCTCATAATCATGTTACAGTTATTAATGGTAAACAAAAATACATCCACACCTTATCATAGAATAAGTATTTGACGTAATCCATTAAAAGTATATTTTTAAAAGTAATGCATTAAAAGTAATAAAAATATACTTTTAATGCTTTCAAACCAAACCAAACATATCAACACTTCACATTAATAATTTGATTAGTACTACGTTGAGTTAGAAAATCATAAGTTACAAAAGATTTGGGAGAAAATAAAGCATTTCCATGTGGCTATTAATATTATTTAATATTTCTTATTAAAAAAAATATTTAAATTAATTTAATTAAGAAGTGATGGTTACACTTTCTTTACCTTCTTTTGAGGATACTATCTCTTTAGCCTTGGGAGTTGGTCTTCATCCTCAAGGATGGTTGGCCTCAGCTTGCACTGTCATTTTTTCCAAGACCCTAGCCACTATATTTTTTTTCAATAATAGGTTTCAACAATTTCAAAGAATTTTTTTCCACTTGAATCATCAAATTGGGTGCATTTCACCTCCTCCAAAATATGGTCCTCTTCAATTTTTGTCTCTTTTCCTCTACTTGTTACTCAATTTTTCCATTTTTGTAATTTTGTTCTCTTTCCCTTTACCAACTCTCTAATTCTTCCGTTTTTCCTTATGTTTCCTTATTTTTCTTATGAATAATGATGAGAGGTATGAATAAAGGAGGAAGGTCATTCTTAGGAAACCCATTTTCTTCTTCCTCCCTCCTCTCTTCCATTTTTCCAATTTTGTTCTCTTTTCCTCTACCAACTCTCTAATTCTTCGATTTTTCCTTATGTTTCCGTATTTTTCCCATGAATAATGATGAGAGGTATGAATAAAGGAGGAAGGTCATTCTTGCGAAACTCGTTTTCTTCTTCCTCTCTCCTTTCTATTGTAGGGAATCTCTTTTCTTGTAAACTCTCTATAAAACCTAATGATAACAACCCAAAATTTCCCTATCTTTGTCACAATAGGGGTTACACTAATCATAACTAACACTTTATGTAAAATCTCAAAAGATCATGCATCTTGGCACAACCAATAACCAAACTACAGTAACCGAATATATGAAGCAAAACATCCAAAGATAGAAGGAAGGCTAAAGTAACCATAGACCTCACACACAATGTAACTATTAAACTCTACATATAGTAACCATAGACCTCTTATCTACTTCTTTTTAATCAATTAACATATAATATTATTAACAATTAACATAATATGAAACATTTAATTGATGTATATAAAATATAGTAATATGCATATATCTTGATTAAAAATCTTTTATATATTTAAACATTTATATTCTAATTATCTAAAATATTTTTAATAATTAAATGTATTAAATACAAATAAATTTGTTACTATATAGTGGATTGGGTTTTGAATACATGGTGATCGGGTACTTTTTCAAGGCACTCTTTCATTGTGAATTCACTAGTTCAATTCTTGGCCACCCTAATCTCGGTGATATGTTGGACATGTTAAAGATGTAGTCCTCGTAGGCTTACAAAAAAAAACGACAGCTATATAAAATTATGGATATTATTATATACATCATAATTAGCATGGCATACTAACTAAATTAAGGGTTAAAATGAGTTATATGGTTTATATATATATATATTCATATAGATATTATATTCTTTTATATTCAAATTCAATGATTTTTATTATACATAAAACCTTACATGGTGAAATATCAACTAACAATTAAATAACTATTATAATGTGTGTTTCATTATGTTTATAATACTTTTAAAATATTTATATTATTAATTTGCTTTTTATTTCCGTTTCTTTCCTTCTTTTATATATGTGGTCTCTCTTTTATTAGTTTAAAGTATATTCACTATATCATATACTCTTCAAGTTAAAAGGAATATTTAATTTCTCAAAAGAATTATAAAATAATTTTAAATTCACATTATTGATAATATTAAATTAAATGAATGGAACATGTCGAGGAGCGCGTCTGGCTAGGGTTTTGAAACGCCCCCTGCTGTAGCGCCGACAGCCTGCAACTAGTGATCACTGCTGCGCCTGTCGCCCCTGCTCCTAATCAGATCTGACGGGAGGAAAGCGACTGTTATGAGCCCGAATCAGGGGGGGGGCGTCGTAGCCCTCCCCTTCAAACCTCAAATCAAACGAGGAAGTCATCTTTGGATCCTTTGATCCGGACCTACTCTGTCAAGGGCAGAAGAATCAGGAAGACAACAGCAATTCGCAGAGCGATCAAGATCCAAAGAAGGACAGACCACAGGTCACCTCCTCGACCTGTCGCCCAATAGCCAAGGAAAGACCGAGAATAGAGCTGCCTGGAGACATCATTGACAGCCGCATCGAGTTCATGCAAGATCATGCAGTCATAGGAAAGTTCATAGGGTTCTGGCCAACTGAACGAGCCCTAAGGGGCTGGATAGCTGCCAAATGGAAGCCAAAAGGGGATGTCACCCTTCAATTAGGGGCAAAGGGCTTCTTCACAGCCATATTCTACTGTCTAGAAGATAAGCATCGAATACTGGGTGGAGGACCGTATTTCTTCAACTCGGCAGGGCTTTACCTCAGAAACTGGAAACCCCGATTCAACCCCGACAATGAAGATCTGGCTTGGGCTCCCGTCTGGATCAGAATTTTTTCACTTCCGGAGGAATACTGGGAAGAGCAATGCCTAATGAAGATCGGCAATGGAGTGGGAAAATACATCAGGGCTGCTGAGGAAACAAAAAACCGTAAGTTCATTTCTTATGCCCGAATCTGTGTTTTCATTAGGCTCAATGAAGCCCTTCCTGACTATGTCACTTTAACCCATAGAGACGAGGAATGGATCCAACCTCTAGACTACGAGCATGTCCCTTTTAGGTGCCGAAGATGCCATGTGATAGGACAGTTATTCAGGGATTGCCCCCTCAATGCTAAAACCAGCGCTCCTGAGACCTCTGATACCTCCCCCCAAGACAGCTTCACCAAAGTCACGAACAAGAAGCGCATGCACAAGAAGCCTCAAAATGGGCCAAAGCCCCAGCCATCAAAAACCCAAAACCATGCCTCCAAGAACAGCTATGAGTCTCTAGGCAATCTCCCAGAGGATTCCACCCCCATCCATGAAAGCTCGCCCCCTCGAGCTTCCTCATCCGTGCCCCCTCCCCTCCGCCTGCCAAGCTCCCCTCCCTCGCGCCTTCCTCCTTGTCCCTCCCCCCTCCTCCTCCCCTCCCCCTGCCAGCTTCCCCTCCTCTTCCAATAATCCTCCCATCATCATCCCATCAATTCTAAATAAGCATCGAGCAATTCCAGAGGAATTTCTCATCAACATGGAGATGGATGGTAAATTAAAGTCCACGCCCCCCTCGGAAATTCCCCAGGAAGATACAGATCAGGTGCAAATCATGGAAGAAGAGCCAGAAAGTATTGATCTACATGGTCTGGACATAATAGAGCTAGAGCTATGCTGCCAAAAGCAAGCGTTTGAAAGAATCTCCGATGATGATATAGAAAAGCTAGAGGGCGTCATATCCAGAGCATTCCACCAACACCAACTTGGCATCCAGTCTGGAGGTACCTGGATAGACAATCAGCGACCAAAGGACTCCAAGAAAAGAGGAAGGAAGACGGATCTCCAGAGAACCATAGAGATTGGGAAAATCCTGGTCGATTCAGGCAGATATGCGAAGTTAACGAAGTACTACAAGCCCACCCAAAACAGTTAAAAGATGAAGCTCGTATCATGGAATGTACGAGGGCTCAATAGCCCAGGAAAATCCAGAATGTTAAAGAACATGATCAAATTGGAAAGACCTCAGATTTGTTTTCTCCAAGAAACAAAATGCACCAGCGACCGACTGGGCAGCACTCTCTCAAAAATATGGCCAGGATGCAAATCAATGGCCGTGGATGCAACAGGAGCCTCGGGGGGTCTTGCCATAGCATGGAACCCCCAATCCATCACACTTACTAACTTCCATGCAACCCATCACCTCATGCAAGCAACTTTCCACTTTTTGGGTACCAACATCCATGGGAATTTAACCAATGTCTACTTCCCGCAAGATGCAGGCAGTAAGAAGATACTCCTAGACAACATCGAAGAGCTCAACAGAAATAGGCAGCATCCGCTCTGGATTGCAGCAGGGGACTTCAACATGATAACCAGGATGGAGGAGAAAACGGGGGGCAGATCGCGTATGGAGCCTGAGGTGCATCACTTCAAAGACTTCATCGCAAATGCCTCCCTCATAGACATGCCTTTCTGCAATGGCACTTACACCTGGAGTAACCGCAGAGGAGGAGCCTCCGAGATTGCCTCAAAACTGGATTGCTTCTTGATCTCGAACAACGCAGTCCACCTGGGCAGAGATCTCACAGCAGAAATACTGGCCTACTCAGGATCGGACCACTGGCCAATTGCTCTCCTTTGGCAGAGACCAGGGGACAAAACCAAAAAACCCTTCAGGTTTGAGGCCTTCTGGTTAACTCATCCAGCATTCAAGGACTTCATCAAAAACACATGGGCCTCCTTCATTCCCCCTGAGGGCTCCAAAATGTACCAGCTCCAGCAAAAGCTTCGCTTTCTAAAAGGGAACATAAAGCGTTGGAACAGAGAAACCTTCGGCAATATATTTGACGCTCAAAAGGAGCTCCACAAAGAGCTGAAGGACATCCACCAGGAATTCATAAACTCTGGTCACACAGAAGCCACTTTAGACAGAGAAAGGCACATAACCAAGCAGATTGATGAAAGAAGAAAGCAAGAGGAAATTTACTGGCGACAAAAGTCTCGGATACAATGGTTAAAGGAAGGGGAGCGCAACACCAAATTCTTCCATCGAACAACGGTTCAAAGGCGGATGCACAACCAAATCCCCTTTATCGTCAACCATGATAGGGTAAGGGTCGAAGAGCATGGGCAAATAGAAGAGGTTCTTCTCAATCACTTCCAGCAGGTGCATCGGGAGCAAGAGGAAAACCGGCATAGAGCAATCGGCAAAATCACTAGCAACATACCGAAATTAGTAACAGCGCAGCACAACGAAATTCTCTTGAGCCCAATCAGCGCCCAGGAGGTTGATGAGGCAATGGGGCAGCTCAAGGAAGGTAAGGCTCCCGGACCCGATGGGTTTACAACTACGTTCTTCCATGCTTTTTGGGATATGATCAAAGGGGAGGTATGGCAGGTTGTCGAGGAGTCCAGAGCGAAGCGTTGGTTGCTCCCAGCTCTTAATTCCACCTTCATCACCCTCATCCCCAAAGAAGAGAATTCCATAACTCCTGAAAAATTCAGACCCATTGCCCTCTGCAATGTCCTCTACAAAATAATCTCGAAACTCATAGCCAACAGACTAAAACCCCTTCTGCCAATGATCATCTCGCCGGAGCAATCGGGTTATGTTGAAGGAAGGCAGATTATGGATGGCATTATTCTCACGCATGAAATCATCCACTCTCTTAAAAGCTCCAAGCAAGCCGGGATGCTTCTTAAGTTGGATCTCTCCAAAGCTTTCGACAAGCTCAGTTGGTCATATATTGAAAACATGCTGAAAGATTTTGGTTTCTGTCACTCATGGATTCGTTGGATAATGAGTCTCATCTCATCAGCCCATTTTTCCCTCCTTGTAAACGGTCTCCCCTCCCGCCCCTTCAAACCTTCTAGAGGAATCAGACAAGGGGACCCCCTCTCCCCCTTCCTCTTCATCATTATGGCTGAGGGTCTTGGAAGACACCTCAAACAAGCTCTCCTCTCTAACCAGTTAAAAGTGATTTCCATTCATAACTCTCCTGCATCATCCCACCAGCAATTTGTTGATGATACTATGCTCTATGGATACCCCTCAGCGCAGGAAGCATCCCGCCTGAAAGCCCTGCTCAAGGACTTCTCAGACGCCTCGGGCTTGCATGTAAACAATGCCAAATCCCAAATTTTCTTCTTCCATACTCCTCCGTCGGTTAAGCTTGCCATCACTCGCATCCTCGGTTTCCATGCAACCTCTCTTCCCTCCACCTATCTGGCCGCTCCCCTCACAGCCTCAGCCATTAAACAACCAGCCTGGCGGGTTCTCTTGGAAAAATTCGAATCAAAGCTCAACCTCTGGACCTACCGCTCCCTCAATATGGCTAGCAGGGCAATTCTAATCAAATCTATCCTTCAAGCCATGCCTCTCTACCTCTTCTCCATCCTGGCTGCTCCAAAATGGGTTCTGAAAAGATTAAGGAACCTTCAGAGAGATTTTCTATGGGGAAGCTCAGCTTCTCATCGCAAATGGGCTCTTGTAAAATGGGAAACGATCTGCAAGCCCAAAAGCAAAGGAGGCATCGGATTAAGAGATCCTGAGAGCAGTAATATCATCATGAATGCCAAGATCTGGTGGCAATGGCTAACCAATCTAGACAAGATTTGGGCCAGCATCTGGACAGCCAAATACACTAACAACAGTCCCCAAAATGAGATCATCAGATATGAGCCCATGGTCAACGGCTCTCTCATTTGGAACGCAGCCAAGCAACACCACCAGTTCATCCTGAAGCACAGCTTCTGGGAAATACGAAATGGTAGGAGCGCGCGGTTTTGGACGGATGCCTGGAATCAGCAACCCAAGCTCTCCAACACTCTTCCTCCAAGGTTAATTCTAGACAGACAGGAACAGCAGCTCGCAACAATCCATCAGTTTTAGAAGCAGGACCTGGCAAACGGGTTCAGACAATGGCGCCCGAGCAACCAAATCACCACAAATGCCACCAAGCAGGAGGAAATCACTCTGGAAGAAGAGTTAAGAAAAAGACGCATAAGAATGGAGAACAGTGAAGACATTCTCAGATGGGGATATCGCCCAAAAGGTTCATACACCACCTCGGAAGCTTACACCCTCTCAATTCACTCCGACATCAGACCAGACCCTTTATGGGACCGAATCTGGAGCTTCAAAGCCTGGCCGAAAATTTCTCACCTCCTATGGATGGTAGGGCATAAAAAGATTCTCACTTGGGACAAATTAAGAAGGCGCAACTTTCACGGGCCCTCAATCTGCCACAACTGCTTCAACAGTGAAGAAAATCAACAACACCTTCTGGACACATGCCCTCTAGCCAGCAAGCTATGGGATCAGATCAGCTTCAGATGCCAGCTACAAGGTAAAAAACCTGGAGACATTGTCGACACCATTAGACAATGGCCAAAAAGTCCCTATGACAGTGAGATTCTTAATCACTTGTGGAACATCATTCCAGGAATCGTAATCTGGAACATATGGAAAGAAAGGAACAGGAGGATTTTCAAAAACCAGAGCTCGACCATAGAAGAGATCTGGATTAAAGTGCACAGCAACCTCAAAGAGACAATGCACCTGAAATCCTGGACCAAAGAAGACCTCCCCACCAAGGACAGAGAGCAAAACATTCTAAACAACTGGAAGTTAGAGCTGCCTCAAGAAATTGCTTCCCAAAGTGCTACGAAAGGCAATAACAAAGAGAACAGAAAATGGACGACCCCACCGGCTAACACGTACAAATTAAATTTTGATGGGGCATCTAAAGGCAATCCAGGGCCTGCAGGCTATGGAGGAATCATTTGTGATCATAACGGCGACACCATTCTAATCTATTTTGGGAATATAGGTTGGGACACCAACAACTCTGCAGAACTGGAGGGTCTCTGGCAAGGGCTACTTGAGGCCAAGCGTCAGAACTTACAAACTCTTATTATAGAAGGGGATTCCCAAATTATCCTTGGAATGGTCTCCCGCATTCATAATGGCTCTCAAACCAGAAAAGTAGCCGACAGCTGGAGGCTGGAAGCAAGATTACACAACATTGCTCAAGAGCTGCATAACCACAGAGCACTCTCCTTTCACCACTCAAGACGAGAAGGGAATAAATTAGCTGATCTCCTAGCCAATATAGGGGTCGAATGTCATCTCCCATTCCAAGCAGGAAACTTGGACATCATTCCCAGTTCCCAGCAAACTCAGGAATGTAAGATTCTTCTCCAAGACGACATTGATTCCCCAGATGCAGGTGCCACAGGACAACGGGAGGATGAGCCACTTGGCTTCCACGTGATCGCACATGCCTCTCCCCATGCAGCTTAATTACCCAGGCTCATCCGCCGTCAACTCGATTTTAAGGCGGGGTGGTAGCTCAGGACAGTTAATGCGGCCATGGATGACAGTATGGCAAGGGCCGAAGGATGTTTTGAGAAAGGTCATGGCAATTTATACCCGATCGAGGTCGACTTCTCGCCATTGCTCTGCAATTTACACAGTCAGTCTGGGGTCTGGATTCTGTATGTTCTGCAGTGGGGGCAGGCTTGGAGCTGGCTGGGAAAAGTGCCATCTCAGGTCACCCTCAACTTGGGTACCTCCACAGAGCGCAGAGGCTCAATTGCAGAATCTCGGAGGGAGAATTTGGAGGAAGGAAGGTGGTGGACTGAGTTTGGAGGGAAGAAGGTGGCGGCGGTTGAAAATCTCTGGTGGAAGGCGAACGATCTCACCATGGCTCGGCTCCGCCACAGACAACCATGCCGAAGAGGAAGGGGCTCAAGCAGAGGTCGAGGACGAGGGCAGGCTGACCGGGAGCATCACCATTGCTGTTGCCAATTCTGCCACCGTCGCGCCGGGGTTGCACCTCTTCAAGCCGAGCAAGTCGTGGAGGTTAGTGGGGCGAACACGGAGGGGCCAGCCCTACCAGCTTTTGGGTCCGTTGTCTTCACCCTGGGGAAGACGGGAGACTCTCATGGAGTCAGCGCGCACATCTCAGTGCTCTTCAGAAGAACACCTGAAGCCGAAGGTGAGGGCTCTCCATCTGCAGGGGAAGTTCCTCCCCCAGATATCCCAGGTCAAGAAATGCCCCTGCCTCCTCCTTCAATCGAAGCCACGTCCTCTGGGAAAGCTGTCATGGAAGACCCTTCCTCATCCCAAGCAGCGAGGGCCAGCGATGCTGCTAAGTGGGCTGCTATGTGGGAGGGCATTCCTGAAGGGCTCGGTTGGTGTGAAATCATGGAGGAGAAGCCACCCGTGGAGGACTCACCAGCTCCAGCATGCCCCTGACGCGGCGTCCCTCTCGCTTCTCAGGTCCAGCTTCTGTTATATTTTGTTTTTTCATACCACGGGTATCATCCCGCTCTGGTTTTATGCAATCTCGGGTCACAGTCCATTTTGTAAAGTCTGTAGCGCTAGATAAAGTCTGCGTGTCGGTTCATGGCTATGTCGGTTCTTGGCTATGTCGGTTCTTGGCTAGGTCTGTAGGGACAGAGAAGACAGCCCCTGCGTGGGCTGGTTTAGTTTGGAATCTCTGGTCTGTAATTTTGTCTTTCTCGGTTCATTCTAATGAACCTGTAGGTTGTCCAGATGTTTTAAGGTGGCATGAATCCCCTGCGTGGGAGTTTCTGAACAGTTTTGCCAAAACCATGGTTTCTCAGTCAGCCATGGAATCCATGATATTTCCAGCTACACTGCTTGTAATTTCCTCTTTGTACATATAATAGAATCTTAGACTTTTACCGAGAAAAAAAATTATTAAATTAAATATATTAGGTATTACGAGATTTTGTTGTGTAGAGGATAGACATATCCTAAATATCCACATGTTAAAGTTTTTAGAAATTTGAGATTGTTTTACAATTCCACTAGCAATTGTGTTTTTAAAAGTAATCTTTTAACAGTCACATTTATGACTATGATTCAAAATTAGTTTATCTAGCTCATTATAAAAAAAAACATGAAAATGGGAAAGAAATTCTAAATGGCTTGCAAACAGAATTGAATAATTTAATTTTATATTTTGAAAATTTGTTTTCAGCATTGAAAAAGGGTCACTGTTATAGTTTTTAAAATATTTCAATTATTGCACATAAAGCAATTTTTAATCATATATTTAAATGGTTGTTTTGGGAAAAAAATAAGCCTTATATGGACCGAATTAGATTTCTAATCATATATTTAAATGGTTGTTTTTGGAAAACATAAACCTTTTATGGACCCAATTATCTCATTCAGCTTTTAACATTTAGTTGCTATAATTGTATTTTTTTTATCACAATAAATAGTTGAGTTTTTTACATTTAATTGCTATAATTATATTTCCGTATGACAATAAATAGTTCAATAGCTTTACTTCATTATAAGTTGGAAAAATCTATCATTAAATCACTTATTTAATATATTTTTGTGTATCACAAAAATGATTGAATAGTGTTGTTTCATTAAGAAAAGGAAAAATCTATCGCTGAAACAAGGTTAACTAGGTTATTGAAATAAGCCTATTTCCTTGTTATTAAAATTCAAATAATATTACACTAGTAATAAATAGTGATAGTATTTAACGATTACGTATTATAGGCAGCTTATTCCTAAAGATTATTATAAATAATCATCTAAAATTTACTGTTTAAGAACTTTGTAATATATTTCAAGTGTTTCATATTAAGCACATCCAGAAAGAATTTTCTCTTTCCCTCCTTGTTATTAAGTATATGAATCTAATTTCAATTATCTATTTTTTGAAATGGTTCAGAATTTTAAAAACTAAACTTTTTATAATGAAATTTTAACTAATCCAATAAAAGTAAAGCTTTAAACAAATCCAATTATAATAGTGAACTATTCAATGAAATCTGAGAAAAATATTTTAGATTTTTCTTCTTGAAATAAATAATCAAAAAAGCATTTTTAAAATTTTTATTTTGAAATAAATAATAACTGAGCTCCAGCTACCTTAAAAAAAAAAAAAAATAAAGAATCCCAATTTACTTGAGAAAAAAAAATTTTAATTTTTCATTTTCAAAAAAAATAATAAGCATTTAAACAAAAGTGAAAATTTTCATTTACCAAATTCCCACCTCACTTAACAAAATAAGGCCAGATAAATAGAAAATAAAGTGATACAAATGGAAATTACATAAAATCCCAAATGGAAAATATTCATATATTGATAATTCTCATAGTCTGATTGACAGATGTGCTGTTACAACTTAAAGCTCTCATCTCATTACCAATAGAAGTGTAAAACTGGCAATTGAAAAAAATTGGTTTATCATCTTTTGTTTAAGAAAACTTCGTGACCTTGATACTCTATCCCTATGCTTTAAAACCGGTCTTTTATGCTTTAAAACCGGTCTTTTAACAATAACAGATATCCAAAATTTATTTCAAACATAAGATCCAGTTAACATAGTCGAAGATCAATTAATTAGCTAATACAAGCTTACGTTTCCTCTTGTTTATTTTAATTGCTGCGAAAACATACACACCTGTAGACTCGTATATTTTTACACTGATATTTATAACAAAAATCTACCGCACCTTTTCAAACGAATTTAGCTACACTTCAACGTGACTTATCCGTCGTTGATGATATTCATATCTAAGGTGCGAATAACTTGATTTTGCAACAGTTCCCTTTCTTTTTCCCATGGTTAATCGTGACCCTCCTTTGCTCAATCCAACAGCGCAATCTAGTTCTCGTTGTATCATCTTCCTATTTGACGTGACTGTGGAATTGCGGCTCTGCTGAAGGCGCAACTAGAGTTCCAGAGATTGAAACAATCTCGATCCATCACCAAAGCTAGCGCTAAGGTAAGATCGATCAACTATATACCTAGAGGTGCGATCGCCGAGTCAGTTTGGCCCGGGTTCGAATCACATTCAAGCATAGTTACCAAGTTCGAATTCGAATCCGAATTCGAATTCGATTCGATACGTTAAAAATTTGAATAAAAAAAAATTAATTCGAAAAAAATTCAACAGTATACATCTTAATTTTTATTTTTTTTTATAAAAAAAATATTTTATTATTTTTTTTTCTAAATTTATTTTAAATTAAAAATCATACAAAACTTCTATATCTTTCAAAACTTACCTTTAAAATAATTTCCAATTTAAACACTTATTCATCTATAATATTCATAATAATAAATACAAATACATTTAACAAATATATAATAACCTACCAAATCTATCACTCTTTTTAAAATTACCTCACAAATTCTTCATAGTCTAACAAATTCTTTCTTTACCTATTTTCTAGGCTCTTTCTTTCTTTACCTATTTTCTTGGCTCTTAAGTGGTAAATTGGTGAACTTTCACATTTTCCTATGATTTTTAAAATTCGCCAGATTTTTAACCTTTCTTATTCCTGAGTGATTTTTAAACTTGTAAATTTCCTATTTCACTATGTTTTTTAATGTTCTTTCCTTATCCGTGGACGCCATACAAGTTCCAAGCTTCATAAATTAAATCGGATGCTGTTGGGTGTTTTTTTGCTTCTTTGAGATGGATAAATACCAAAACCATCAAAATACAAGACACAGAGGCAATGCTCTGTTTGCTTTGCTCCAAGATCTTTTACACAGAGAAGTCTT